>JALPQI010014740.1:0-34329 GCA_025490895.1 Thaumatotibia leucotreta
CATAAAATTAATTATTGTTCATTATTTACAGTTTTCAGTTACTGTCCAGAGACTACAAAATAATATTTGTATTGTTATAATTTTCCTATTTATAAATAACTAATTATATGTTTGTTTTGTTACCTATCAAATTGATTAACTTTACTGTGATATTGATATTGTATTTATACTGTATTTCTAGTGCCATCTCACTCTAGGGGAAACAATACCATCCAATTACCCTTATCGTCGAACTCTTGCTCGGGACTCTTAACAGCAGTCCTAACCATCGTATACGATAAGCGTTAAATCACGTGACCATAATAATGCATGGAAATGGTCACGTGACTTCGTACGAATCTGTCATTCTCATACATTTATTACTCATCGCTTATCGAATACGATAGCAGCGTGGCATGTTGATTAGGCCTGCTAATGCCTGTATTCCTAAGCGACCTTTTACGTGCACATGAAAAACAAATCGTCGTTGAGATTGCCAATTCCGTTATGTGCACAATTTCAGGAACTGAAAAATCAATTCAAATTACATATGTTTACAGTCTTCTTTTGTCAAATTATGATTTTACACATGTGGGTATTGGCAATCTCAACGACGAAATGTCTTTTCAGGTGGCGGAATTCAACATGTGGCTGCCGGTGGACGCCGCCGCCAGCCCGCTGGCCGCGCACGGCGAGGTGCGGCCGCGGAACTTCCCCATCTACGTGCTCAACGACAGCCACAAGACCCTGCAGATGCGCGCCAAAGTCGTCAAGGTCAGTACACATGCGGCTGTCACTTGTCTAGGTCAGATGAAACAAATGACTGCCCAGGTGGCGGAATTCAACATGTGGCTGCCGGTGGACGCGGCCGCCAGCCCGCTGGCCGTGCACGGCGAGGTGCGGCCGCGGAACTACCCCATCTACGTGCTCAACGACAGCCACAAGACGCTGCAGATGCGCGCCAAAGTCGTCAAGGTCAGTTGACGATTGTCACTTGTCAAGGTCGTGTAGAGTAGATAGCTGAGATGCAGTAAAATTTTGACATTCTATATGTCGTTAAGGAAGCCGTGGAACTTCCCCATCTACGTGCTCAACGACAGCCACAAGACGCTGCAGATGCGCGCCAAAGTCGTCAAGGTCAGTACACATGCGACTGTTACTTGTCTAGGTCAGATGAAACAAATGACTGTCAGATTGTGGAATTCTAAAGTGGTCGGTAGACATACGACTGTCACTTGTCTAGGTCAGTTAAAACAAATGACTGTCAGATTGTGGAATTCTAAAGTGGTCGGTAGACATACGACTGTCACTTGTCTAGGTCAGTTAAAACAAATGACTGTCAGATTGTGGAATTCTAAAGTGGTCGGTAGACATACGACTGTCACTTGTTTAAGTCAGTTGAAACAAATGACTGTCAAATTGTGGAATTCTGAAGTGGTCGGTAGACATACGACTGTCACTTGTTTAAGTCAGTTGAAACAAATGACTGTCAAATTGTGGAATTCTAAAGTGGTCGGTAGACATACGACTGTCACTTGTTTAAGTCAGTTGAAACAAATGAGTCAAATTGTGGAAACAAATGAATCAAATTTCGACATTCTATACGTCGTTAAGGAAGCCGCGGAGCTTCCCCATCTACGTGCTCAACGACAGCCACAAGACGCTGCAGATGCGCGCCAAAGTCGTCAAGGTCAGTACACATGCGACTGTCACTTGTCTAGGTCAGATGAAACAAATGACTGCCCAGGTGGCGGAATTCAACATGTGGCTGCCGGTGGACGCGGCCGCCAGCCCGCTGGCCGCGCACGGCGAGGTGCGGCCGCGGAACTTCCCCATCTACGTGCTCAACGACAGCCACAAGACGCTGCAGATGCGCGCCAAAGTCGTCAAGGTCAGTTGACGATTGTCACTTGTCAAGGTCGTGTAGAGTTGATGGCTGAGAACGTCGATGCCAGTTGAAACAAATGAATCAAATTTCGACATTATATACATCGTTAAGGAAGCCGCGGAGCTTCCCCATCTACGTGCTCAACGACAGCCACAAGACGCTGCAGATGCGCGCCAAAATCAGTTAACGATTGTCACTTGTCAAGGTCGTGTAGAGTTGATGGCTGAGAACGTCGATACCAGTTGAAACAAATGAATCAAATTTCGACATTCTATACATCGTTAAGGAAGCCGCGGAACTTCTCCATCTACGTGCTCAACGACAGCCACAAGACGCTGCAGATGCGCGCCAAAGTCGTCAAGGTCAGTTGACGTTTGTCACTTGTCAAGGTCGTGTAGAGTTGTTGCCAGTTGAAACAAATGAGTCAAATTTCGACATTCTATACGCCGTTAAGGAAGCCACGGAACTTCCCCATCTACGTGTTTAACGACAGCCACAAGACGCTGCAGATGCGCGCCAAAGTCGTCAAGGTCAGTTGACGTCGTCACTTGTCAAGGTCGTGTAGAGTTGATGGCTGAGAACGTCGATGCCAGTTGAAACAAATAAGTCAAACGACATTCTACAGGGCGTCCCACGGCGATGCCACATGGAGGGAAAGTAACTTAAATATCATAGATAGCGTATTTTGCTGAAAGAAGACTTTATTTTATTTTGAAAATTAAATAATACTGCATTTAAAAAAATCCAAAAAAAATTTTGCTTGTTCTAGGCATCGAACCTACTTTAAAACAAAAAAAAAATTTTTCGTAATTTTATTCTGTCATTCGAAAGAATAGATAAAAAATAACAATTTTCCTTAAGAAACATAGTATCTAAAACTAAAAGAATAACCAAAAAAGTTTGGTTCAAATTTATAAAAAAATTGTAGTTGGTTCGATTTCCGGGTGAAGCAAGTAATTTTTTGAAAAACTTTGAATGCAACTTTACTAAGTCTTAAAAATAAAATGAAGTCTTCTTTCAGCAAAATACGCTATCTATGATATTTAAGGTACTTTCCCTCCATGTGGCATCGCCGTGGGACGCCCTGTATATGTCGTTAAGGAAGCCGCGGAACTTCCCCATCTACATGCTCAACGACAGCCACAAGACGCTGCAGATGCGCGCCAAAGTCGTCAAGGTCAGTAGACATACAACTGTCACTTGTCTAGGTCAGTTGAAACAAATAACTGTCAGATTGTGGATTTTTACATTTCGCCAAGGTTAGGTTAGACATACGACTGTTAAGGTTGTACACCCGGGTAAGACCGGACTATTTTTCGGTGAGCTGAAAGGATGTCACAAAAAAGTAATAAATGTATTCTCATTAACTTTTACCTGCAAATGTGTAATGTACGTGATAAAAAAGAAACCAAGCTTTCAATATAAATTTACTTGATGCCGCTCAGCCGAATAGCTTAGGAGTAATCGACACTCAAACCTGCACTATTTTTTTTTTCAAGACACCCAACCGAAAAATCCTCATGGCTTAAGATCGGACTAGTATCTAATTTCAAATAAAGTAAGGAGGAGGAGGTGCATAGATTCCTGTTAAAGATCTGATCACCAAAAATTCTCAAAAAAAAGAACTTTTTTTTAAACGTTCGTAGTTCACGACTGTTGCAGCTGAGCGGTTGCTGCATACTAGCGAGAGGGGCGGGGTGGAATGGCGTCATGCATAATATAGCCAGTTAGGAAAACAGACTACTATTTTAGTAGTTATTGCGGTCATCCGATCTTACATTAGATCCGATCTTAGCCGGGTGTACCTTACTTGTCAGGGTCGTCAGATTCAGCAAGCACGACTATGACCACGACAAAATCATACTAGGTACCTTTACTAGTCTTTACCATCAAGGGACTCATCAGCATCACTCATTGCCAAACCAACCTGATGTTCTGTAATTTATTTATGAACTGGGCTTTGTGTAATAGCTAAAGACACCCTGTAATATCATTACTATGTTTAAATTTTCAATGTAGTTTTACATTCGTTTTATTGGAATTCATATTTGTGTTAGTTTTTAGTAAAATGTCCCACTTTGTCGCTTACCATAAAGACGAGATTTCCTTGTATCTTCATATGAATAAACTGATGAAGCGGCTTTATGGTAAACGACAAAGTGGGACGTTTTACTAAACTCACTCACATTTTGTACAGTATTTTATCCTCCTGCCGCCCAGAGGCCTATTAAAAGGTCTCCTCAAACAAATGAAATCCTATTCTAATTCCTGCACTATTAATTCAAAATTCACTGGAAATTCTTATTGTCTGGGCGGCAGGAGGTTAAAATTTGCAATTGATTTCGATTTAGGAGTGTGTGTGAACTATTAACTTACCGTTTTCATTGAATGCAGGAATGGACAACAACCGGCGGCGTCCTCATGATTGGCTACGAACTTTACCGATTGCTCAGCATGAAAAAGGACAAGAAACCTCGTAAGAAAAAGAAAGCCGAGCTGAAGGCCGAAGAGAAAGAAAGGGAAGAAAGAGAGAAGAATAAAGATAAACCTGACACCATCAACGATGATACCCAGGTATACATAGAAATAATGTATGTCTCATAGAAAGTAAAAAAAATATATGTTTGCATTTCTTAGCGACTAGGATCGACCATTATTGTTGCCGATACAAAATTGCGACGTATACGCTGTTTAGTCAACATTACGTGTATTACGTTTATAAAAAGCTGCGGGTGCGGCGAAATGATGTGAAAAGGGTTTTTTTTTTTCATTATAATCTAAATTGGCCTTCAACTTTATATTTTTGAATAAACTTTAAATAGTAAATTGTAACGTTTGGTACATTGCGCCATAACATTTTGAGATATGATTTGCCCTAAAGATTAGGATGCTGAAGAATAACCCCTTTAAATTAACCGTCTCCCAACTTAGCGAGTCAATAGGAATTGCTTGTCCCTTTCGGTCTTATAGATCGTCATTCTAATTTAGGAGCCGTTTATAAATAAGAATGGTACATTTTCACCTAACTGTTTCCACAAACCGCGCATAGTAAACCTTATGCATTCCATTAAGGTTTATTTACTGTAACCATGGTCAAAAACATTTGTATAATAATAATATTTCTTTAGGGATCCGACAATACGTTCCACTCGAAGTTGTCTGACGACTCAAAACTAGAGGATGGCGAGACGGCGTGCAAGCTAGAAGCAGAAATCAGAGAAGAGATGAAGAAAGAAGAGAAGAAGAACGAGGACGCTCCTAATGATGAGGACAAGAAACTATTAGACGGTCAGTGCTTATTCAACTTCTTCACATCGCTAACCCTTTAGGATGCAAAATATTATTCCTGCCCTCTCCGACTTGTGGGTACAGTCAAAGACAAAATAAGGTGTATACAAAAATGTTCAAAAATATGTCCCAGTGCACTCTAATTCTGCGTAATAAGAACGTAACATATTTATTAGCGGATTCTTTCGATACTTATTTTTGCACTTGACTGTACTTTGACATATATTTTTCACATATTTTATTAATTATTCGGCATACAATGTAGATAAGTATAGAGTTCACTGGATGTCAAATAAGCTTAGAAACGTTATTTAACTAAAAAAGTAAATATTGGCGAACCAGGTTAGTCACATAATTTAAGTCAATGTGTACTGGCCGGGTTTCTTTCAATATTAGATACAATTCTAAATGTATTTTAATCACAATATTACATAACCTTTCAGAGAATAAAAATCTACTAGTGTAAGAATTGAAATAACGTTTTCGGCCATAATGCTTTTATTTCCATCTCTTTCTAATATTAACCTTTATCCTATGTTAATCTCTTTCACTCAATCATTGCTCCATCCCTTTTCCTCTCATTTCCTTGCAAACCATCTCTTTCTTACTAAGTTACGTTCCGTTTCACATTAAACTAGATATGCACCTTACATGCCCTCTGAAATAGTTGAGCATTGTTACTAAATATGTATAGGTTTGCAATGATTTTGTAAAGCTTAATTTGTAAAACCAATTAATATTATTGTTTCAGAAATGTACGAAGCCCTAGTAAAGCCTGGACCGGACCTTGTAATTTGCGACGAAGGACATAGGATCAAGAACTCTCACTCAAACATATCATACGCCTTGAAGCAAATGAGGACCAAACGCCGTGTCGTGCTTACTGGTAAGAGACTTGATAAAAGTGTTGTGAAATGACAATGTTGTCGAAATTAAAAAAAAAAACGTTAACTTGCAGGCCTAGGCCTGTAAAGTGTTATGAAATTCCATTTCCATACCAGTGAGTTACTGCGCCCTAAAAGCGATACTTCCGAGTCTATTTTAAGGAACGTAAAGACGATATTTCATTGCATGTTTGAGAAAAAGTCTTGTCGTGTCTTGTCTTGTCGTTCTTTTAGCAAAGCGTCTTACTAATAGAATAGAACCCTGTAAAGATTGGAGTTCGACTATTTTTACAGATGTTTTTTTTAGCTAGCTTGAATACGGTAAATACCGTAATTTCTTAGATAGAAGAAATCGTTTAACCGTTTCGCCGCCAATGATATGAAGTCAGAACGATTCGTGCCCCACACGCCAACTACTTGACAATTGACAGTTTACGTGCAATTTGATGTGGGTGTAACACTATTTATTTTTCCACGTTGGAGCGAAAAATTTATAAACCCCTTCGATGGTGAATTTGAACTGAAAACGGATAAACTCGCGTATATTAACTAATTTTAACTTCATCAGAACCCTGTAAAGTGTTCGAAACGTCGGAATGAAGTTAAAATTAGTTAATATACGCGAGTTTATCTGTTTTCATAGTTTTATTTCATGTGTAATCCTCGCGGTAACCGAAGAAAATAATACCCTTCAATGGTGTTCTAAGTTTTCATTACGAAACTTTCACTCCGCTTTTGTATTATAATACTTTCATAATCCGACAGGCTACCCGCTCCAAAACAATCTACTCGAATACTGGTGCATGGTGGACTTCGTGCGACCAAACTATCTCGGCAGCAAAACAGAATTCTGCAACATGTTCGAACGGCCGATACAGAACGGGCAGTGTATTGACTCCACGCCACAGGATATCCGGCTCATGAGATATAGGGCTCATGTTCTGCATTCACTACTTGTGGGCTTCGTGCAGAGGTGAGTCCATGATTCTATTCATATTACCTTAATTTAATTGCTTCCAGCAAGAGTTCGGCAGCACTGAACTCTCTGTCATAAAATGCAGACAGAACCCAGAATATGAAATACTAGCGACCCGCCCCGGTTTCGCACGGGTACTATACCTACATAAAAACCTTCCTCTTGAATTACTCTACCTATTAAAAAAAATCTCATCTCATCAAAATCCGTTGCGTAGTGATAACGACTCTTCTGTCAGTTGGTTCGGATCCGAGGATTTTTGTTATATATCAAGTCAACACTTGTTTTAATGCTATGCGAAAAAGATATATAGCTAAGTTGGGTAAGTGCTACCCATTTATGATGCATTCCACAAAAAAGTCCACCGATGTCCCGTACGAACACGGTTTTTCTCAAAATTGTAGGTTTATCGAAGTTCTCTTTCGTGACTAGAGGAGTCAAAAATTGCTCAAAAATATGTATAATAACTAATAACTCGGAAGAAAACTCAAATTATTGAAATATACACGCGTTTGTACGGGATAGCTCATGGAATGCTCCTTACATGTTCCACTTTCCCCGGAGCATTTCCATAGTAAATGTACGAAGTGTTTCAATTGCCTCTCTGTATCACTTACCCAACTGGACTATATTGGGTTCTAAATCTTAATGAGTATTATCTTACTGAGATTGCTGGGCTTATGAGGCGAGAAATTTGGACCTATGTATATGAAAACTACATCAGAATATAACAGTTTTATAGGTTTGCAACAATCGCGAATTGACAACATTTCATATTTTTTAGTCCTAGTTTTTATTGTCTGTTTTGAAAGAACTCAATATTAAAAGATGCACGTATTTTTTTTAGTGCGAAAATCCCTTTTTATTCGTAAGTTACAAACGTCAAAAATTAGCTAAATGACGTCACAAGTGATGTTTTATACACGTAAAAAAACGACGAAAACGGTAACAAGTGTCAAATGTTACTGCCAAACACAAGTGACATTCCAACCACAAGATTTTTTTGGTTATAGTGGCAGCTATGAATCAGCTATGTGACGTCACTTCGCCTTTAACCTATTTTTAAGAATTTTAACAAAAATATTGCGAATAAAAATTTAAAAAATATATTTTTGTGATCTACATGCGTATATCTCGAAATGGTTTTCGATTTAGGGACATCGAAATTTTTGAGACGTTGTCAATTGTGAACAGTTTTTGTAACTATTCTGCCTGTAAAGGAAGAAAGGTTTATTTAGCTTTTACATAAAGTAATACTTATTTGCAGGCGATCACATGCAGTGCTACAGTCGACATTGCCGCAAAAAGAGGAATACGTTCTCTTAGTGCGCATGACGCCACTGCAAAGGAAATTGTACGACCGCTTCATGAACGAGGTTGTTCGCTCCACGTCTGTGCCGAACCCTTTGAAGGCTTTCGCTATTTGCTGCAAGGTAAGTGTTTTTTGTTAATAACAACCTAATATAAAGCTGTCTAATTTCTCATTGTCTCGTGAAACTCCGAGCCTAATCTAAAGAAGGATAATATAGTGACACTGTCACTATCATAGTTGAAAATGTACGGAAATTGTGGTCGTCTGATTCTGTCGTCGACGTCATCGTCAAAATTCATCACACAATAGTGTTTATTACAGATGTAGTGCAAAATCCTTTCTCTTCGGCTTTTCACGGAAACATCCGAATTCATATTGCTGACACAATGAACTTCAGTATATATTGCACTGAAACTAATTGAGACAGGGAGATTAATTCGGGCGTTTCCGTGAAAAGCCGAAGAGAAAGGATTTTGCACTACATCTGTACTGAAACGGTGGAGAGTATCTAATTCAAAGTATGTTATATTTACATATGAGGATGCATTAGTTTATTCCTGCCTTGCAAAACAGGTTACGCATACAACTGCAAGCGCAATCACACAGTTACATTATGTAACAAAGTAAAAAAGTGTAAACTGAGTTGTAATTTTTATTAAATTTCAATATTTTTCCTCAGATCTGGAACCATCCCGACGTCCTATACAATTTCTTGAAGAAGAGAAGCGAAGCCAACGCGGCTATTGAAGAAGATCTGGATTTAGAAGAGCTCGGGGGTGTCACTAAGGCAGGCCGAGCGAAGAATAGCAAGAATCCGCCAAGAAGACCAGGCAGACCCAAAGTAAGTTTCATCTATCGGTAGAGTTATATTTTATTTCATTTTCTTTATTGGAGAAATAACAGAAGTAGGTAACACAGGAGTATTTTTATTTTTGAGACATAAATATACAAGAATACAAAAACTTCCTTAAATTTTCTCACTAAAACAGTTCCCAACAACATTGTTTTTTATGGGTAGCTTCATTGAAGGTACTTACATCAACAGCAGTGTAACGGTTGAGGTGGAGCTTATAAAATATTTGTAAGAATGCTAGAATTAATTTAAATTACGTTTTCCTCAAGAGTCGTAACAAACGTATTCAACTGACTGGAAATTTCCCAAACATAATCAATCAAGTTAAGTACAAGGCACAGAGTCTGAAAAATTGTACACAACTGACAATATTCTTTCCACAGGGTGCTCCGAAGAAACCAGCTGCAACAATACCACCGAATACCACAACTGGACCAACACCGCGTCCCGACGGCTCTTACAATCCCCCCGTCCCGCCCAACGGACCCTACGGACCTCCAGTACCCTATCGACCTGACCAACCTGGCTACCCTTACAACTATCAAAACCAACCACCGGGCTACTACCCACCTAACCAACAACCATACAACCAAAACTACCCAAGCAATTACTACCCACAACAACCATATGACAACAACTACCCCAATCAATATCCACAGAACAACCCTGACGTCAACAATCAAGGGTACAATCAAAACTATTGGAACAACGGCAACTATTACGGCAACCCAGATTACTACAATAACCCACAATACCCTAACAATCCCCCACAAGATTACAGACCCAATCCGCCTCCAGAATTCAACAACCAACAGTATCCGCCCAATTATAACCCGTCAGCCAATAATCAACAACCATACCCTGGCAACGCTTTACAACCCTACCAAAATAACCAAGAACCGGGTACAAGTTACGCGAACCAACCGAGACCGCCCTATCAAGGCTCCTATCAAAATGCGCCAGGATTTCCGGAGTATAATCCTAACGGACCTCCATCTTCGTATCCCAATAATCAACCTCCTGGAACATCTTACCCGAATAATCAACCACCACAAGGAACACCGTACCCTAATAATCAACCCCCGCCAGGGTATCCAAATCAACCCTACCCACCTCCATATTCAAACACGGAAGCTCCTTACGGAAACAACCAACCTCCTTACAACTTCCCTTATCCAAATAACATGCCACCTAAAGAAGAACCTCAAGCAATCAAGTCTGAATCTGCAAATACTCCGTTCCCGTCCAATGACGTTAAACAACCTCAGTTTGATAACACTTCGCCGTATTTAGGATATAACAGTATGTCATCTAATCAAACCCAAAGCCAAATTAAAAGCGAACCTACTGGGTTTCAACCTAGTGAAGTCAAGAATGAAGCGGTGCCTAACACAGCGCCCTATGGAAACCCAGGTTATAATTACAACCAGACGAATATGCCAGGTTTTCCTCATCAAGGGGAGAATAGTACAAATGGAAACTATCCTTTCCCGCCTTATCCAGCGCTTGAAACTAAGCCGCCTCTCGGAAGCAATAGTTCTGGCAGTCCGCTTACATCTTGGCCTTTAGAATCGATAAAAACAGAAGTCGACAAACTCAAAGCTGAGGAGAAAACTGAAACGAAATCCGAATCAGACGGCGAAGTCAAAATTGCCGATCTGGACACTAAAATGATTGTCAAAGACGAAGGCAAAAAGGCTAAAGAAATTTCTAGTCTGGCTAAAGACAATACGAAGAAACCTCCTAATAAAAAGGATAAGACAAGGAAATCTAAGAGTGATGCTTCCGATTCTGAAGAGGAAGGCAAGAAATCTAAACAAAAAGGAAAAGGGAAGGAAAGCAAGAAAGCGGAAAAACCAAAACCCAGGGGTCGACCCAGACTTGCTAAAGGAAGGAAAGACAGAAAAACTTCCAAAGAGAAAGACGATTCAGAATCAGAGGACAGTGAAAAAGAAGAGAAGTTAAACAGAGAAGAAGAATTAGCTTTAGTAAAGAAGGCAGAAGAAGTAACTTACGATTGGGCTGCGGAATTATTAAAAGACTATATCCCTGGCATTATAGAGAATTCCTCTAAAATGGAACTCTTTTTCTATTTGTTGAATGAGAGTATAAAGATGGGCGACAGAATACTGCTATTCAGTCAAAGTTTATTCACATTGAATCTCATTGAAGACTTTTTAGAAAGGAATTATATTCCTGGTACAAATTGTTTGTGGGAGAGAAACACGAATTACTATCGTAAGTGTTTATTGCGGATTTTTGCTTACATATCGTCGGCTGACAAGCAAAACTCACTATAAAAACTGTCACTACTCTTAGCAACCTCTTATGTCTTATGTCAGTATTAAATCAGAACTGAGATAGAGCTTTATTTCAAGTAGTTATTTGTTACTTAGCGAGTTTTGCTTGTCAACTGACGATATATGCTTTCTCCATGCATGCCGTGTTACATGATTGCAATGTACAATAGTAGATTGTTTGACAATAGTTTAATGCAAGAAATATTACCAACGTCAACGAATTTTTTATTCAGGTATTGGTATCTCGTATCTTCTAAACCCTTGCATGTTTCAAGCTAAAACTACAATTTTATTTTTTGAATTTGACTCTAGCAATCAGTTTTAAATAATATTGCCGTTTCAGGTCTAGACGGTTCCACGCACGCGCTAGAGCGAGAGAAGCTGATAAACGAGTTCAACGCGAACCCTAACATCTACTTGTTCCTTGTGTCTACGCGTGCCGGTTCTCTAGGCATCAACTTGGTTGGCGCTAATCGCGTTATCGTGTTCGATGCTTCGTGGAACCCTTGTCATGACACGCAAGCCGTGTGCCGAGTGTACAGGTACGAGTATTATCCTCGTAAGGCCCAATGTACATTACAATGCACACTCCACTTTAATGAATTTTGGACCTTTGATAAAGTCGCTTTTCCTTTGTTTGATTGATTTTACATACAAACGAAATTCGGCACTGTTCCTTACACAGCAAAGTTCAAAATATGATTTAAAGAAATTAGTATGGTGGGCCTTACGAGGTTAAAGAATGTTCAGTTGTTTCCAAGAATGTTCAAGATTTAGATAAGCTATGTTGTAGGTTGTTTCCTTTGAGCCGTGCATGAATGAATTCAGGATTTTCAAAAATACCTATTGATCATTAATAATAACCACATGCCTATGATAGTCCACTGCTGGACGTAGGCCTCTCCTATTTATGCGTATAGACGCATTAGGAGGTAGATGCCCATAATCGCCACGCTGGGCAAGCGGATTGGCGATCGCAGTAATGTGTCCACTATGATGACGCTGCTGCCCATCATCAATCTTTTATCAAATACTGGTCAGCGACACTTCAATCCCTTAGTCGACTCTTACGACACACGCAGGAGGAGTTGGGGTGGTGACAAATGTATTCTTACTGCCGTCACCACACGGCCCTATAATAACCTAAAAAACCATGAAATAAAACTATGAAAACGGATAAACTCGCGTATATTAACTAATTTAAACTTCATTCCGACGTTTCGAACACTTTACAGGGTTCGTGGTCTGCGGATTTATTTCGTGTGTAATCCTCGCGGTAACCGAAGAAAATACTAATATTGTCCATTAATAATAATCAATGTAGACTTTTTTCCGAAATGCCTCTTGTATTTATAGCAAGCACCTTTGTTTATATAGGGCGGAAGTTCTTTTTGGGTCAGTGAGGGAAACTACCAGATCTAGAGTAGCTACGCGAAAATGTTCTTAGAAGAACTTCCCTCGATTTTAAATTGATGAAGATTAGCGTTTTTTGGTCCCATACAAGGTTTTGATCCTGAACAGAAATAGGTTAAAAAAGTTTGTCAAAAATTACCATTTTCTCGCATATTGTATGTTTTTTCCCTTTGTAAATGCTGCATCCATTATCAAGTAGGCAAAATAAACCTTAAAAGCTATTGTGACCAAAATCTTCACAATATTTTTTTTTAATCTAGGTACGGACAGAAGAAACCCTGCTTCGTCTACCGCTTCGTAATGGACTGGTGCCTCGAGAAGAAGATCTACGACCGGCAGATAAACAAGCAGGGCATGGCCGACCGAGTGGTCGACGAGTGCAATCCCGACGCCGTGTTGTCTATGAAGGAAATAACCAACCTCTGCTTCGATAACGATGAGAAGGTAACAGGATTTTTTATTCATCGGCTAAACTTTAGGGGATTCATTTTGAGGCCGTATTGAAGAACTTTTACTATGGAACCGGACAAACCCTGAGATATTAGCAGGCGGAAATGTATGTCAACAAAAAACCATTTGCTTTACCATTTTTCGACTATTCAGTAGTGATAAAGTTGAAAAGTGGTAAACCACTTTTTGGTTGACTGTGCATCTGATTTTTTTTTCTGGAATCGTGTGTTGGTTCCATAGTAAAAGTTTATCAGATATGTATCAACGCCAGCCTCGATTTTGCCACCTGTTTGTTTTTATTAGTCACAAAGGGAGCGCGAGATTGCTTGCCCTTAAGACACACATCACAAACTTTCTTCTGAGTAGTAACCTGAAAATCAATGTCATTAACGACCTTCCTAAGTGATGCCAAGCTGTCAAAATTAAGATGTCCTAATCTTTGATGCCATAACATCATGTCCTTAGATGTCGATGACGTTGTCAAATTCGCACTACCGACAATAATTATAACCTCAGAATTAACCCTTTAAAGTTTAGCTGGTGAATAGGAAATTATTCTGTAGAATTAAAAAAAAATACTAGACTGTAAAAGAGAGACATATGATGTTGTATATGTAACATTCTGTAACGCCAATGTGGTAGGTAGGTAGATAAACAAGCAGGGCATGGCCGACCGAGTGGTCGACGAGTGCAATCCCGACGCCGTGTTGTCTATGAAGAAAATAACCAACCTCTGCTTCGATAATGATGAGAAGGTAATCAAGGCTTTTCAATACGTTGTCTATGAAGGAAATAGCCAACCTCTGCTTCGATAATGATGAAAAGGTAACTTGTTACATGACGTTATAAAACAAAGTGTAACCAGAACAACTTTAGGGGGTTAATTTTGAGGCCATATTGATGAACTTTTACTATGGGACCGATATCCTATTCGAGAAAAGTCTGATGTTCCTTACAAACCCTTAGATATTAGTAGGTGCAAATGAACATCAGATTTTTTTTCTTCACTCGTACATATGTCGTCCCATAGTAAAAGTACGTCAATATGACCTTAGAATTAACCCTCTAAAGTTAGAGCGCTCGTACCCCTGTTAGTTCTTACGTAAGTTATAAGACGGAGCTATACTAGGGAATCATCATCATCATCAGCCTATGATAGTCCACTGCAGGACGTAGACCTCTCCTATTGACTATGCGTATAAACGCATTAGGAGGTAAATGCCCATAATCGCCACGCTGGGCAAGCGGATTGGCGATCGCAGTAATGTGTCCACTATGATGACGCTGCTGCCCATCATCAATCTTTTATCACATAGTGGTCAGTGACACTTCAATCCCTTAGTCGACTCTTACGACACAGGAGGAGGAGTTGGGGTAGGGCAGAACTGGAAGTAGATTTTATTTTAAAAACTTGCTATTGTATATGACAATTCCAAAGTGCTTGCTGCTATGCCTACTTGAATAAATAATGCTAGAGTGGGTTCTAGAAAATATAACGAATCTCCGAAGGGGATGTAGTGTTGGATTCATATCCCCTCGCAAGTCCATAAAAATACCAGCATTTATAGACCCGTGAAATAAAACTATCCAAAATACTGCTTTATCTGTATTGTTTGTTTTTTTTTTATTGAGGTGTGCAACAAAGAGTATTTGTACTGCATGTAATAATATAATCATGATTACCAATTGATGAAATGCGTCCGGTAGCGGCCTATTCAATTTCACACGAAACGTATTACTGAAAATACAAAGGCCGCCGGCCGGTGCCTTATGATCTAATTTCGTAATTGCGCCGTGAAGTTTTTTCTCCATATTCGTTGATCTGAATCTACAATTAGTTACACAGTTGGCCGTCTATAATCTGTTGTATTGAAGATTGAGCTATGATTGGTCAACTGTGTGTGTCAAAACGTTATTGCGTGTTTGTTTATGGTCAAATTGTATCTAGTCGAGATCAGAAATTATGTTGGAGCTACATAATTGTATCAATTTTCCATATAATTGTGTGATTACATTTTTCATTACGTTCTAAAGCCATGTTTTAAGACCCTTAACAATACTGTTTGAGACAAGTATCCTGACATTGCTGACGCATAAGTATTATCCAGACATACGGAAATTTTGCTCTTATTTATAAACGTCTATACTTTGTCCTTATCTGTCAATTTGACATTTATTTTATTTATTAGAAATGATTTATAATTAAATTACATGGTATTTTCTCCAAAACATCCATTAAACAAGAATGGTTTCTTAATACACGATTTGCAATACGCACATTCTAGTCTCACCATTTCGAAGGCAATGTTGTTTTTTTAATACTTAAATTCAAAGAAATGAAAACATTGAGCACATTAAAGTTACCTTTTTATCAAAAACTTGTAATGCAAGCGAGGTCTTGAAACTTGTAATCCTTATCTAATTAATTAGTATAACAAGTTACACACTTTTTGACGAACGTGTCCTAGGTCCTCATTTATAAATTGTTACAAAATCTGATTTGAACCTCGGAAGTCCCGGTGTATACACCATTACTCATTACTTTCAGAGATACGTCATATCTCAAGATTTCGTTTTTTTGTCTCCTGGCTAAACCACTGGGAATTTTTCAACAAAACTTGGCACAATTGTTTTACTAGTCAAAAGTAACTATAGAAAAAAAACAGTTCTTAAACTTAAAAGGGCATTACTACACTAAGCTTATCCTGCTACGGCGTTTATCAGAAGTTGAATTTACATTTTGCGCATTAGTGATAGCGTTGATTTGGTTTTGTACCTTTCAAATTCGTAACAAACGAAGTTACTCACTATTCTTTTGACACTTAGGCCAGGACTTAGGACCCTCCTCTTCTCTGTCGTTTCGCTCTTGGCAGAGCGGTCGTGGTCACGTTGAGGCGTCCACGTCGGTGGTAGAGGCGGTCACAGCTCTTCGCACGATCTCCCGCCATCTCTCCCTGTTGGCCGACTGTCTGGCGCATTCAGCTACGTGGCTTCCTATTGCGGATTTGACTTGGTCAGTCCAGCGCATAGGTGATCTGCCGCGCGATCTGGTTCCCTCCACTTTACCCTGCACGACCAGTCACTAGACTAGATAACTTAGGAGCCTAGAACATTGAAATATTGCTTATTCCAATATCTACATTGCCTATTTGTTCCAGGAATCTGAACCCAAAGACCTATCAGAGCATAAGGATAAATACCTGGATGTGCTGATGCAGGGTATCATACAGTACCACAGCAAACTGCTGAGCAAGGAACCGTTCCAGCATGAGTCACTGCTCGTTGACAGGAAGGAAAAGAAATTGTCCAGCGCTGAGAAACGATTGGCTCAAAGAGGGTATGTTCTAGGGTTTAATAGTGGGGTAATTTAGATCCTGAATCCAGTAAATATCTATATTTTATTACGTACTAGCGACCCGCCCCGGCTTCGCATGGGTACTATACCTACATAAAAACCTTCCTCTTGAATTACTCTACCTATTAAAAAAAATGTCTTCAATATCCGTTGCGTAGTTTTAAAGATTTAAGCGTACAAAGGGAAATAGGGACATCCGTTTTTTTTCGGGTTTTTACAGAAATAATCATTGTCACTGCCACTCCTTCCATCTATTTCAATTGAATTTTCCTGACATCGCGTTCTCTGCTAGGTATGATGGAGGTAAAAATTAGACCTAATTCGCATTGGTTTAGAGTGGAAACTTTCATAGTTTTTTTTCTGAATAAATCCGCCAAAAAAACTAGCCGTTTGGAATAGAACGGGATTTAATCCGGATATCTCAACGCTAATAATGACCGTAATATTTTACGATGTATATGTGACCGTCCATAAGAAAAGGTACCTTATGGCAGTTTCTAGTTACGGAGATATTGGCGATTTTGTAAAACCATTCAAAATTATCATTTTTTCTTTTTATAAAAAATAGTAAAATATACAAACAGGAGTACATGTGTACCTTGGTGTCAGCTGTGTACGTTAATTCTTTCTTTACTAAATTTGAGTTCAAAGTTTAGTAGAAAAGGTCCCTTGTGGGAATAGCATACAAAAATGACATCAAAGCTCAACATATATATATAAAATCATTAATTTTGTTTAGAAGTATTTGTTTGCAATTGTTCCTTTTTTAAACTATGGCGGTTGTAAACAAGTATACGGCTGCCCTGATGGTATACGCACTAATCAGTCACGGCAGCTTTCGTGAAATCCATGGTACTCATATCTGATATTATAAACAAGTTTAAGCTAAAATATATCTGTACATAGGTATAATCACAAAAAGTGCTTTAGGCACTTCAGTACCTACGGTCGTTTTAAATTTTAATTTACGAGTAGGTAGGTACCTACTACATTTCTCGACTGACTTCAAAACGTCTCTCGACGGCGTCATTCCTTTGCGTTACACCGCCACTATTACCATCTCTTTCCTACTTACTCGCGACAATTTGCATGTCGAACTCTTCACGCGGTGTGTCTGGTTTAATTTTTCGCATTTTTCATATTTGACCATGATTTTTAACCAAAAATCACCTAAAATGTCCTCACATGATTTATGAATATTTTTTAGTAATAACGGACTGTGAACAATACGTATTGTGTTATCTTTCGGGATCACTAGGCAGGTACTTTATGTGAATTAATTAACGTTGACTTTAAGTGAAAATTACTCATTACCGATCAATATTTTTAGAAAAATTATAATAACATTTTTTGTTCGAATTGCAGTATTGGTACAAGATTAGCAAAAAAAAATAAGTTAATATGGTGCCTTATTATAATAATCAACATGTTTTGTCTGTGATTGGCCATAAGGGCCCTTTTCCCAAATGTATGGGAGTGAAATTGTGATTTTTACGTAACTTTAATCGTCTATAAACGAAAAAGTGTGACCTGTAGAATAATATTAATACTTTTGTGATACTCTTGTGGACTGATTAAAATTAATTTAGAACATACTATACCAAATTTGTTATTGTTCTAGGAAAGATTTAAGTGATATTAATTATCACATTTAATTAAAATAAAGATATTTCGTTGACTATGTGACTTTCATTTCTATCCTAAAATGTAAGGTCAAATATGTTCTACTTTATACAATGGTTCAAATTACAATATATAAAAGGAAAACCGAAAAAATATTTTTTTAATTATTCCGTTCATATGAGCGTGTTGCTCTTTTCAAAGGGGGTTTTTTCATGATTTGAACGTCACATAAAAAAAAAACCATAACTGAGTTCCAAAGAAGAACCCCTTAAGATACGAAATCAATCATAACCCATGTAACTTCCAATGGGAACACACTTAAAACAAGGTTCAAACTTCATTTGACGATTTCTCAAAAGTGCATTTTTAGCATGTGTCAATTTAATGTTTTTTATTTTTTAAGTATGAGACTTAGACACGTGTTTTTTTCTGTATTAGATAGCTTATTTAATGTAGATTTAGGATCTGTGCTTAACTCAATACCTGCCATAAGGTACCTATAGCCATGGACGGTCACATATATTGATTTGTCTAATTTGCAGATACGAACTAGAAAAGAAAGCAGCCCTAGCCCCAAAACCCACAACCGCATACAGAACAGTCCGCACCGCGGACGGCAGCGTCGTACAACGGCCCGTGGGCACCGTGCGGCCCATGCAACATGGCGCGCGCTGGATCCCGGCCGACGTGTGGCGCCGGCAGGGCATGACTGCGCAGGAGATGACGCTGCCGCTGGGTAACTATCACTCTGACTGCATGTAGGACACAGTATACAGTGTGCCACCGGTCACAGACAGCGTACAACGGCCCGTGGGCACCGTGCGGCCCATGCAACATGGCGCGCGCTGGATCCCGGCCGACGTGTGGCGCCGGCAGGGCATGACTGCGCAGGAGATGACGCTGCCGCTGGGTAACTATCACTCTGACTGCATGTAGGACACAGTATACAGTGTGCCACCGGTCACAGACAGCGTACAACGGCCCGTGGGCACCGTGCGGCCCATGCAACATGGCGCGCGCTGGATCCCGGCCGACGTGTGGCGCCGGCAGGGCATGACTGCGCAGGAGATGACGCTGCCGCTGGGTAACTATCACTCTGACTGCATGTAGGACACAGTATACAGTGTGCCACCGGTCACAGACAGCGTACAACGGCCCGTGGGCACCGTGCGGCCCATGCAACATGGCGCGCGCTGGATCCCGGCCGACGTGTGGCGCCGGCAGGGCATGACTGCGCAGGAGATGACGCTGCCGCTGGGTAACTATCACTCTGACTGCATGTAGGACACAGTATACAGTGTGCCACCGGTCACAGACAGCGTACAACGGCCCGTGGGCACCGTGCGGCCCATGCAACATGGCGCGCGCTGGATCCCGGCCGACGTGTGGCGCCGGCAGGGCATGACTGCGCAGGAGATGACGCTGCCGCTGGGTAACTATCACTCTGACTGCATGTAGGACACAGTATACAGTGTGCCACCGGACAGTCACAGACAGCGTACAACGGCCCGTGGGCACCGTGCGGCCCATGCAACATGGCGCGCGCTGGATCCCGGCCGACGTGTGGCGCCGGCAGGGCATGACTGCGCAGGAGATGACGCTGCCGCTGGGTAACTATCACTCTGACTGCATGTAGGACACAGTATACAGTGTGCCACCGGTCACAGACAGCGTACAACGGCCCGTGGGCACCGTGCGGCCCATGCAACATGGCGCGCGCTGGATCCCGGCCGACGTGTGGCGCCGGCAGGGCATGACTGCGCAGGAGATGACGCTGCCGCTGGGTAACTATCACTCTGACTGCATGTAGGACACAGTATACAGTGTGCCACCGGACAGTCACAGACAGCGTACAACGGCCCGTGGGCACCGTGCGGCCCATGCAACATGGCGCGCGCTGGATCCCGGCCGACGTGTGGCGCCGGCAGGGCATGACTGCGCAGGAGATGACGCTGCCGCTGGGTAACTATCACTCTGACTGCATGTAGGACACAGTATACAGTGTGCCACCGGACAGTCACAGACAGCGTACAACGGCCCGTGGGCACCGTGCGGCCCATGCAACATGGCGCGCGCTGGATCCCGGCCGACGTGTGGCGCCGGCAGGGCATGACTGCGCAGGAGATGACGCTGCCGCTGGGTAACTATCACTCTGACTGCATGTAGGACACAGTATACAGTGTGCCACCGGACAGTCACAGACAGCGTACAACGGCCCGTGGGCACCGTGCGGCCCATGCAACATGGCGCGCGCTGGATCCCGGCCGACGTGTGGCGCCGGCAGGGCATGACTGCGCAGGAGATGACGCTGCCGCTGGGTAACTATCACTCTGACTGCATGTAGGACACAGTATACAGTGTGCCACCGGTCACAGACAGCGTACAACGGCCCGTGGGCACCGTGCGGCCCATGCAACATGGCGCGCGCTGGATCCCGGCCGACGTGTGGCGCCGGCAGGGCATGACTGCGCAGGAGATGACGCTGCCGCTGGGTAACTATCACTCTGACTGCATGTAGGACACAGTATACAGTGTGCCACCGGTCACAGACAGCGTACAACGGCCCGTGGGCACCGTGCGGCCCATGCAACATGGCGCGCGCTGGATCCCGGCCGACGTGTGGCGCCGGCAGGGCATGACTGCGCAGGAGATGACGCTGCCGCTGGGTAACTATCACTCTGACTGCATGTAGGACACAGTATACAGTGTGCCACCGGTCACAGACAGCGTACAACGGCCCGTGGGCACCGTGCGGCCCATGCAACATGGCGCGCGCTGGATCCCGGCCGACGTGTGGCGCCGGCAGGGCATGACTGCGCAGGAGATGACGCTGCCGCTGGGTAACTATCACTCTGACTGCATGTAGGACACAGTATACAGTGTGCCACCGGACAGTCACAGACAGCGTACAACGGCCCGTGGGCACCGTGCGGCCCATGCAACATGGCGCGCGCTGGATCCCGGCCGACGTGTGGCGCCGGCAGGGCATGACTGCGCAGGAGATGACGCTGCCGCTGGGTAACTATCACTCTGACTGCATGTAGGACACAGTATACAGTGTGCCACCGGTCACAGACAGCGTACAACGGCCCGTGGGCACCGTGCGGCCCATGCAACATGGCGCGCGCTGGATCCCGGCCGACGTGTGGCGCCGGCAGGGCATGACTGCGCAGGAGATGACGCTGCCGCTGGGTAACTATCACTCTGACTGCATGTAGGACACAGTATACAGTGTGCCACCGGTCACAGACAGCGTACAACGGCCCGTGGGCACCGTGCGGCCCATGCAACATGGCGCGCGCTGGATCCCGGCCGACGTGTGGCGCCGGCAGGGCATGACTGCGCAGGAGATGACGCTGCCGCTGGGTAACTATCACTCTGACTGCATGTAGGACACAGTATACAGTGTGCCACCGGTCACAGACAGCGTACAACGGCCCGTGGGCACCGTGCGGCCCATGCAACATGGCGCGCGCTGGATCCCGGCCGACGTGTGGCGCCGGCAGGGCATGACTGCGCAGGAGATGACGCTGCCGCTGGGTAACTATCACTCTGACTGCATGTAGGACACAGTATACAGTGTGCCACCGGTCACAGACAGCGTACAACGGCCCGTGGGCACCGTGCGGCCCATGCAACATGGCGCGCGCTGGATCCCGGCCGACGTGTGGCGCCGGCAGGGCATGACTGCGCAGGAGATGACGCTGCCGCTGGGTAACTATCACTCTGACTGCATGTAGGACACAGTATACAGTGTGCCACCGGACAGTCACAGACAGCGTACAACGGCCCGTGGGCGCCATGACGGCACAGACAGCGTATAAATGTATACAGTATGTAGCACCTCGTAGAGCCAAGAAAGAAACCCATTCATATTTAGATCATACTTAACAACTTTTACTATGGGGCCAAACCCGAATTCACGAAAAAAATTTTGACAGTTTCATACATTTTGATTGCGTGATCATGAACACGTTGTATGGGAGAGTAATTTTTTTTTCGCGAATTCGAGTTTGGTCTCATAGTAAAGGTTGTGCAGTATGATCTAAATATTAATGGGTTTCTTTCTTGGCTCTACGAGGTGATACATACTGTATACATAGCAGTGTTACTGCTTTAAAAAAATACAACTAAAAAAATATTTAAGAAAATAATTTGAGTTGTTTCACAAAAAATTGAGAAAAAAGTTCCTTAGCAAGCCAATCAAAAATCTAACATGATTTATCCTTACAGACGTGGTAATACCAACCAACTCCGCCGAGAAGACGAACATCGTGCTCAAAGCCGGACAACGAGTCATGGTGCTCAAGTCTCCGAAGGGCATCTACATGCAATTGGAGTCCGGCAAGATTATAGCGATCAAGACCTCCTTCAAGGGTCTGGGGCAGAAGGCGGATAACAAGGATAATAGTCCTATTGGGAAGAAAAGTAAGTCATGGATTTGGAGATCATTTGTGTATAGGTACAGTGTGTTAACATCACGCAGGCTTTTAGAAAACTGAGGATTGAGATGCAGATTTTTAGCCAAACCATGATGAGCATTATATGATTGAAATTTCTTATTTAAACATAATTAATTTTCTTAGAAAAGTTCAGTGAGAAGCAATGTACTTTAAAATTAATCATTAATTAGCGCTTGACAATAACAGTCCGTAGCCACCCGCAGCGTTTGACAACTAAGCAGAACACTCGTTACATTGATCGTTCGGAGGAAATAAAATTAATTGTACAGTCACGTCTAAAAATATGTATACAAAAACAAGGTTGCATAGATATGTAGTCATACATTGTATCAAAAATATGTATCTATTACTGACACCAAAAATGTATCCATTAAACTATTTCAGTATTATGTAATCACAAAATGCTTCACAAAGTTTCATACTTAAATAAATTCCATTTAAATGTATTCACCTCGTAGTCAAAAATAAGTATACATGAATGGTTTCCGTTTACATGTAACCACACCAATTTGTCAAATGTTTATATACGCTGTTTGATTCATAAATATGTATTCAGACAGCAAAAACTAACCTTGTCTGACTGGCATAGAATCGTAAGTTGTATAATTAACTGATTTGACAATTCACGAAAACAGTGCAGACTTGTCACTGCATACATCTATCTCACGATTATTCTATGACGCACTTGACAGTCCAAATTTTT
The DNA here is from genome assembly GCA_025490895.1 of Thaumatotibia leucotreta. Taxonomy (NCBI): domain Eukaryota; kingdom Metazoa; phylum Arthropoda; class Insecta; order Lepidoptera; family Tortricidae; genus Thaumatotibia; species Thaumatotibia leucotreta. Next base: position 23,488 of record JALPQI010014740.1, read on the forward strand.
AGATTGAGCTCAGTTGTAAATATTGTGTATTTCAGTTTAAGGTCATTCACAGAAAAGTGCCCTAAGCATTTTTTTGTTTTTATTTTAATAATATCAAGTTTTTTCTACTCAGTCAAAATCGGAACGGCATTTTGCAACTAACAGGAGAAATATGTCCCTAACATGTTATTCTCGCCATCACAAATATATATATTATTCAGGGTGCTCAAAAATATCTGAACATGCACTCTAATGTCTTGAAAATAGAGTCGTGTTCTCTTATATTTTCAAGAACCGAACCTATATTTTTATAATTGTCATCGAATTATATTTATATAATAGACAGTTGTCTGTCTTGAATTTATTATTTATTACCAGCACTTCAAACCCAAACTTCTTTATTTCGAATTGCCCTAAGAAAGTAATAAGAAAAAATACAGATTTACAAGTGGTATTTACTTTATAATGCTTGACAAACAAAACATTTCTTCTCTCTTTCAGTTATAAAATAGTAGTTTTAATTTTAGTAACTAATATAAAATTATAATACTTATGAGTTTCATAAACAGCCACTACCTATTTGTAGCTTTTCTTTCCATATTATAAAAGAAAGTCACTGGCCACATGGAAGAAACTTCATTTTAAAATCGATTACACTTAGACACGTCAAAACATCAAATCGTGTTTACATAATAATATTATCTATGAATCAAACGACGTATACAAATATTTGCCAAATTAGTGTGGTTAAATGTATAAGCAAATTCATGTATACTTATTTTTGACTACGAGGAGGATACATTTATATGTAATTTATTTAAGTATGCAACTTTTTGAAGCATTATGTGATTACATAATACTGAAACAGTTTAATGAATACAATTTTTTGGTGTCAGTAATAGATACATATTTTGGATGAAAATGTGTGGCTACATATTTTTCAAATCTTATTTTTAGACATGACTGTACTGTTAATTTTATTGAATATTTGTCAACTCTTAATAATAGTAATGCGTATTAGAACCCGTTTTCGTAAAAGCCTGAGTAACACATTGTATTGGTCGATTAACCTTGTGTCTACATTATGTCAAAATATGCTAATACAAACGGAAATTTCTCTAATTGACATAGAGTAAAAAAAAACATTGAAGCTTATGTGCCTTGGGTAGGAACCTTGTAGGCAGGAGGTAGTGTTTCTTCTGTCTCGTAGCTATGGTAGCGCTCTCCCGAGTTACTCTTTTAGCCATGGTTTTATATTTTTGAAAACCCTTTTCATAATTGGTCACCTCTTAATTTTATTTGGAGAACGAATTGTTGCCTGGATGACGGGACGAAATAGTCAATCCATCCATTCATAGCTCATTGTTTAAAAATGTCAGTGAGTAAAAACACCTTTAACTATATTTTACTGAATCAGCTTCTCTTCTGAGAGTTCATAATTTTAATACATACGCTTTGTTACAGTCTTGGGCAGTCGACCTGGAACCATACCGGGCTCTCTAAAAAACAACTCTGCGATCACAATAACTTCCAAAAGCGGCCCAAGACCCGGCTTCCAGCGGGTCTTATCGCGGCCGGCCATTATTGGCCACAACAAAATTGCTCGGCCGCTCCTACCAGGACAGAAGATAGCGGATATCAGAAACAGACTAGGAGAAATGCGCTCCTATGGTTCCATGAGACAACGCTTACCTCCACACCCTGGCAGGATAATACGACCCAACCTACCTGGCTCACTCAGCATAACCAAAATCAGAAGGGACCCCAAAAGATCTGACAACGAAAACAGCGATTCCAACCCTCCAACTAAAATCGACTCTGACGAAGAAACTCAAATACTAGACAGCGACGAAGAGGACGAAAAGACGAAAAAACCAGCCACTAGCGCCACCACGCAAAACTCAAATACGAATAACACAGAGAACTCCGAAGATTCAAAATCTTCGACGAGTTCCGACAAAAAAAGTGCCAATACTCAAGAAAAACCTTCAGAACCTATTGTCCTAACGACAGATGAAAAACTCCCTTCAGAGGATGCTCTAGAAGTAAAAAGTTCCGATAACAGTGATTCTCATTCAAACGACGATTCTAGAACGTCACGCGCAGACAGCGCCCCTATGGATAACGTGGAGAAGAAAATAAACTTACTGAAAAACTATAGGCATCAAAGGCCCGGCAGTAGACCGCAAACGGAATCCAGTTTAAGTATATTGGAGCGCACCGCCAGTGTACTCAACAAGGAAGGCATGCCGGACTTCCGTAGAAACTTAGATGATATAACGCAGTCATATTCTCCCGGTAGCGAAGAAAAGCCGGGGTCTAAATCTAAGAAGAAAAAGTCTCCGAACAAGGAGGGTGAATCTCAGAGTTTTTCGGGGATGTCGCATAGTGTGTCTAGTCTGCTCGGATCTGAGGCGAAGCGGAGTGATCACAATACGCCTGCGCCTGTGGGTCAGTTGCCCGCGATGGATGGGCCGGGCAAGTTGGGTATGAGTCCGGGACTAGGGTCACCGCTGGCGGACGGCAAGCCGGGACCTTATCCTGCCCCGGGACAGCCGCCGGAGGGGCCTTACGCACAATATCCAGGTTCGTAATGCGACTTATACAGGTAGTTCCAGGAGAGTTGAGGTCACGCACATAATGGGAATTTAAAATTAGGGTTTTTTTTTCGTAATAACAGCAAATCTAATTGCAACTGGGTCATTGTCAGTCCGAAAAGCAAAAGTTGTCCACTCGGTGGTCAAAAGTTAACAGCTTTTATAAATCTATGTTACGATTTGATTGCATAGGGCTATAGACCGGGGAACCTAGTTGTACCGTAAATTGTTTTATCCCAAAATTTGTACTGGAATTCCTTAATTTTAGGTATGTCCACAGAAAAGACGATAACCTAAATTTGACAATGACCCAACTGTAAGATTGACCAATAATTGTTCTATAGGATTTGTTGTTCAAGTCACATTGTTTTGATGCAAGTCACATTAGGTCATTCATTCCTTCACTACATTTTTTCAATTAGTACTTTATTTATATGTGTGTATAATCATTTACCTCGACTCAAGTGAAATTACCTATAAAATGAAATTAAGGTTTGTAATTCACGCTAGTTGGATGTCCCCTACGAACAAATAAAACATGGAAGCCGCACGCCATACTAAATTGCCTTTCAAAAACGGTCCTGAATTTTAGTTGACAAGTATCACCCCCTCTTTCAATGCATCACGGTAATGATTTCAACCTATTTTATAGGTTACTTAAACCGCCATTTAAAAATAGTTGTGATTGATCCGTCAAAATTTTGATTGGCTATATTCAATAAACATTTGTCAAAGATGTTGCGCCGAAATATGCGTGGTGTTAAGAAAAGCACTATGTCCTGCCCTGCCCATCTTGGCACAATTGAACAATTGCTTTTGGGGGCATATTTGTGCTGGCGTTAGACGTCCATGTTATATTATGGTCGCAGGATGTCCCTAAAAGTGAGAAAGCTCTGTATCGTTTTCATGAATCTCTAACTCCTTTTAGGTTACGGCATGGGTTACAGCGGGTACCCGAACTCGCCGTACTACGGCTACGGCAACTACCCGGCCGGCTACACGGGCTACCCGCCCGCGCCCGCGCCGCCCTACCCGCCGCCCGCCGGCCTGGCACCGCCCGATTACCTGCCGCCCAACCCTCAGTGGTGAACCCCATACTACTGCGCCATACTCCCTTATACAACCTACATACCAGCAGTGTTATTCACTAAAGAAACCGCCTTGCTGTCAGGGCTGTGACAGCGCTGCAGCAGCGTCGAGCCTAAAAATGGTATTCACTAATGTACTTTAAACGACACTAGTGCTCGGCGACGAATGCGGCGTGAGCTCGAACTACCCTGCGTCGAGAGTTTGACGTTTAATGTACGAACCTCGTATTCTCTAACGAAAAACAGCGACGAACTCGCCCACAACCTCGCTCACAGCCTCGATTCCTAATGTCAAATAAAACAGCTAGGATTTTAGACAAGGCTGTCTCGACGTCGAGCTCGTTGACGAACGCAGCGTCGAATGTGTGAATAAGAGAATAGCATAGCTGTGCTAACGGATCAAACTTTAGTGTGTGCCAAGTGCGGTGATACTTAGCGGCAAGAAATACCCGTCGTAAAACTTGCCAGTGAAGTGTTGCGTGGTGTTGAATATCTTGGAGTAAGTGACTCGAGATTGTAATCCTAATATTGAGTGATTTAATTTTAGGTGTTCTTTGGAGGCGTGAATGTGAATGCCGCTGTCCGTCGAGGGAGGCTAAAATTTGTGTCGCAGTCTTATTTTATACTTAATGTTTGTCGCGCTGTGAGATTTTATAGGCGTTTTATTTTCTAAATTTATACTCGAAATTTATTGTATTTTGACATCTATTTATTATTTTTTGCCTGTGGATGTTGTGACTCTTCATTTTGGGCTATTGCCGTTTGTTCGCTTCGTATTAAATTATTAACTCCATCTTAATGGCATAGCGATGCCAATAACGTGGTAAACGAGGGCAAATAGGTGTAACCTTTACTACTTTGGTACTTATTTAATAGACGAGCGCAGTTTTATCATAATAACCAGTGTCAAATGCGACTAGTAAGTCATTAGTCGTTATTATGTAAATGAAATGATGTCTTTCCAATGTGCGGCTATGGGTGAATCTATGGATGTGATACGTTGGTTACTTAGCGTTAGACATAGCGTGTATGATGGTATTTATCTATGTAATTTGTAGCCTAGATAGGACGCCCACTTATACTAATTAAATATCTTAGAAAAGTTCTCATTTATCCATTCAATAGAGCCGTGATATGTGTAACATTAACATAGTAGGAATGTATGCAAACTTGCATAGAAAACTATTTATCTAATCTAGTTTATATTTCAAGTGTTTGAAACTCGAAAAACGAAAAATAAACTTTTAATTTCTATTTTTTCTTTGGTGTGTTTCAAGAGAAGTGATGTCATAGGTTTTTTACTTTGTTTAATCTATTTTCAAGGCGATAAAAAACTTAATCAAGGCAGCGAAAGCGTTGATCCCAATAGCTGTCGGCTGTTTGGACATCACTTACGCCAGATGATTTTTTGTGAAGATTTTTTTATGATGTTCGCCTCAGCTGAACGTTGTACGAGTATCGTCTATGTGCAAAGCAGTATCATCGCCTGGCGATTATGGGATACATTAATTAGTACTACATATTTGACAATTGAAATATATGATATGAAAAATGATAATTTTATTATACACCATTTGACTTCCCCTTCAGGCACTTCGCACATAGCCGATAACTCTTGACCAATGATTACTATTCTCTTCATGAAAGATATTGACGCGGGATACCAGATTATTGAATGACCAAATGTAATATTTATTTGCTTTTTTAGTAACCTGGTTTTGTACTGTTGTTTTTTATTTTATCAATCTCGATTCTTATGCAGATTCAATGCCATATATCCGTTAATTTTCCTCAATATAGATTTGTAGATTTATGTGATAGTCTAATAATTTATGTCACAACTGTATGTTTCTTTAGCAGTATTATATTTTGCTTATGTATACGGTTTTCGCAAAGTACCTATAGTTTACAAAATAGTGTAAGTGTAAATCGATATTTTGACTTCAATTTTAGTTAACTAAGGAAAAGACAAATGAAATACTTCCAGTGCATAGCTCTCGAAATAAAACTAGTAAATTATCCATGTTACTTTGACAACATAAATTGTTTTGGAACTTTATTTACGATATACGAACAAATAGACTGTACCCTTACCATAATATTGTCGAGTTGTTACTGCCTTTACGTAAACTCGCTAGTAGTGCATCTCACTCTCCTTCCCAGTAATAAGTCAGCACGAGCGAGATGAACTGAAAGTAACTTTACATAGCCGTTGGCAACTATACAATCTTATGGTAAGTATGTTTTGATCATAATTACAATGTTCCTTACAAATAGGGATGATGACTGTAGTTAAAATAAATTATTTAACATTATGCACGACATATTACATGAAGAAATTATTACTAAGATGTAGATTGCAGTGATTTTTGATCAGAACTTATATTTAATAAATTGAAAAGAACTTAAAAGAGTAGGTCATTTGGTAGTACTCAAACGTGACGTCACTTTTGAGTATTTCATATAAAATTCCATAGTGGTGATCGTTTTGACACTTCGAAAAAAAGAAGCTGATTTGACTTGCCAGTCATCATGCCTATTCACAATCTTGAAACAAATTTTGAACTGTCATGCTGTGTTGTATTTAGTGATGGGTCGTTCTCGGTAACTTACCCAACACAGTATGGGGAATATTCCCAAATGGAAACTTTCCCCATAGTAAGATTGGGAAATTATCGGGAACGACCCATCACTAGTTGTATTATTATGGGGCGTGTTACAAAAATATGCGGTTAGTGTAAGTATACTCAAATAATTAGAACTCTAAGCCACTCTAGAACCTTGTCAAAATTACAAATAGTAAAGGATTTCTTAGAATTTGATTTAATGCGTCACTTTGACAAGGTTCTTGAGTGGCTTAGGGCTCCAATTCGTTGACTGCATGAGGCCGATTGAATCCCCGTTTGTCAAAGTCGTCATATAAAAAAAGTGATCTAATTGTATTTCGAGAGCTGTAATATTAATATTGAATCTCGCACACCAGACGAAAAGTAGAAATATTGACATTATTTTTTAAATTTTTAGTCATTCGTGTGTTGCCCAGTGTACAAATAAGTGGTCGGCAATGTTGGAGGTGATACATAACAGTGCATTTTAAATTGATCCATATTACTGTACCGGCGATATCTAATAAAGAAATCAGTAAACAGTATACAACTTGTTTTTCTCACTACCTTTAGATTTATTGAAATATCTACACTACTGATTCACAAATAGATTATCATTACGCTAATATGTTGTTATGACTCTACTTCTTATAAAAGTTAAAGCAATAGTACATTACTATAGAGGACGGGAAACGAAGGGTTACAGGCCAAGTAGATATATCTGGCCGAAGGAACTGAGGCCAGATAGGGATACGCGGCCTGTAACCCTGTTTCTCGCCGAGATTTGTGTAGTGCTTTTCTCAAACTTGCCATGAAATAAAACGAACTGATTTCGCCGAACCTTACTATTTCATTTGTAAATAAACCATAGTACAGTATCGTAAAATATTAAAAAAAAACATTCGCGCCAAACTTTTTTTTAATCTGTTTGAGGTATCCTTTTACCTGGGTCGCGTTTTATAAAGTTACAATTTACAATTTCGCTGTTTGCCTCTCTTTCTCGCCAATATGTGCGTGCGTTAGAGAGGCAAACAGCGAAATTGTAAATTGTAACTTTATAAAACGCGACCCTGTTGGTATAGACATTAGTTCTTAGGTTATTTTTTTTTTCTGTGGCTGAATGTCAAGACATAGTGTCACAATTTGACGTTTCAAAACAAAAGACAGTTTGTTTGCAGTCCTAGGTGTGAAATAAATACATGAAATCTCTTTACATATCATCTTAGCATATGCCACCGGATACATAGTATTTCCGGGTTTAATTCAAAGTAAGTAACATCAACATTCCGTAGCAAGTTTGAGTAAAAAGTAGTTACTAAAAAGATACTAGATAGAGAATAATCCAGTAGTATGAGTTAAAATTGAATAGTAAAACCGTATTTCATATTATAAGTGTTTGTTACAATTTTAAATAATATCAATTAATTTGGCATCCGTATACCATAATTCATTACAATAGATAATATTATGCTAATGTAATATAACGCATGTTACATATCTATTGTCTGGTTCTACATTTATTGGTCTGGCCTCGAATAGTTTCGTGTTTCGAATACATTGTCAACTCATCATTATAGCTTCGTACTTGAGAAAAATGTAAACAACCAACATATAGTGGTATAGGTATACACGGTGTTACGCGAGCATTGCGAAAGATTTTAACTATGCATTCTAGATATCAAAATAAACAAAAAATATTATGAGACCTAATGTCAATTCCACCAAAAAAAAAAAATTTTTTTTCTTTTTTTTAGGCCGATTTGAATACTTTTTAACATTTCCAGTACTTTTTATCATTACAACAATTTGTTTAAATTATTTCAATTCTTTTTTTTAGGTAGAGGTTATTTCGTCAAGTCTATTCGTATTTTTTGATTGTCAGGCAAAAGGTGTGGTAATATTAGAACACATTATGGTAGCATTGTAATCCAAAAGAAGTTAAATGACGAGTTACGTCGAAAACTTTATTTCGAAAAAAGGTTGATTATATCTGAAACCAAGCCGAATCCAGGAAATTTTATATAACATTAAAGACTCTAAATATGGTCAGGAATCCAGCATTAAAATCTTTCGGAGTGCTGACGTAACACCGTGATCTGCGTGTCTAGCCAAGATGCCCTCTCGTTTCGACTAAAATGACGTTACAAAATTAAATTACAGCTTTATTATGAACCACCCCGTATTACCGCTCTTTCAGTTTAAAGTTTGGTTAAAGGGCATTTTCACTTTTAGGGACACCCAATTAGCGTGAGTTTAAAAAACCTTAACTGTAGTCAGGTTTGTAACAATGACAATTAAGTGCGATATGTTTTTATATCGCTTTATAAAATAAACACTAAAACCGAGTTTGTATTTAAATTTAGTGCTTAATTGTCGTTACAAACTTGACTGCAATAAGGTTTTTTTAATGTGGCGCTAATTGGGTGTCCCTAAAATTGAAAATCTCTGCATTGACGTTTCTTGCAGGGTATATTAGTACAAGTATCTAGTAGTTTTGATCCTGATTGTACCATATCGAACATAAGTAGATACCTACCCAGGTTCCGAATTCTTTACTTAAGGTGACCCAGGAGGCCGATTGTGTGAGAAATTTAGCCTCCACTTCGTGTCAGACCGATCGTATATCACGCCCATCATGTTTGGCCCCTAAATTGAACGCTTCGAGTTTTTGTCACTGTTCTAATTGCGGTACTGTGGCGAATCGATGCTGCGCCTCGCAATTACAATATTGGTTGGATATTTCCAACCTATTGTTAGATTATGTTTTATGTTATTTCCAACATAATACCTACTACAGTTAGCGCCAAATACACATAGTTATTTGTCTAGCACAATCGAGGAATTGACAAAATGTAACATTGACTCATGATAAAATGACACACTCTCTAAGTATTCTCATAAAGCTGTTGACTTTGTAAAATCAGGTATAAGTAGGTAACCAAGAAATAATATGATCTGCCTTGGCATTTTTTTCAGGATAATTACAGGTACAGGTAGAAACACATTATTATTAAAGCCTATATAGTGTCCCACTGCTGGGCAAAGGCCTCCCCCCTAAGTCTCCAATCGTCCCGGTTGGTTTAGGGCTCACCTAACATCTTTCGGGCCCCAAGTCAACCTCACCTGCACGTGGTACACCCTGCTAAACCACAAACGAGGCTCTGGCGACCCACCAACCCGCACTGGACCAGCGTGGTGGGCTTATGGTCTAAACCCCCCCTAATGAAATGTCGAATTCCCCGTTATGGCCCCGAGGGCCCGGCGGAACCCAGAGACTTGGTGACGACGGTAGCCGAGCACCTTTGGGAGCCAGGGGTGCTAAGAAACACATGATATTAGAAAAAGTATGTGTCGTTTTGAATATAATTTGGAATGTCGTAAGGGCTCATGCATAAATCATGCGAGGTTTTTTCGCCTACTTTTTGACTCAATAGATTACCCAGTAGATGTTTAATTTTGTCGATCTCTCGTTCCTGCTAGAAAAATATCTAAAGTCCCACTCTACGAAATTCGATCGTTACACAAAACGTGATTCGTTGATTTCGCCGTAGAGCGGGGGATAGAATAGCGAATACTCGTTTGGTCAGAATGCACCTTAAGTTATACATATTTTTTAGCAATCAAAGTGGCAAATAGTTCGGTCCACCATACTAAAATGGTGTAACGAACTAAGTATTTGGCTACTTTGGCTGCTACAAAGCATTTGACACTGACTGTACCTGCCTACCAAGCAGAGTCATTAATCAGTATTTACAGAGTACGTAATAATATATGAAAATCCTAGACAAAAACTTGGATTCTACTTAATATTGTACCATGTTAATGTTGGTATTGAGATTACAGTTAGGGTGCATCTTATTTGCATTTAAGATTTATAAAAACTGTTGATCGTCGTAACTCGTAATATCCGGAAATTATTTGCACCTTAAGTGGAAGTACCGCTCCATTTAATAATGTTAAAATTACGTCTTAATATTGTAATCTTAGGTACGATTCCAATTCTGTTCCTTATATTTTCTTACCTAATTAGTTAGGTAAAAGAAATCAAGGAAATAATTAGTTTCGCAATTCAAACCAATTCGTTATTATTTATAATAGTAAGTAATCATAAACCCTGTAAAAGTTTCAGCTAATTTCTTTAGCGCTAGATTACATAAATGTTGTTAATCGTGAGTGTTGCCAGTGATGACATACGGTACTGAAACTTGGCCGCTTACAATGGGCCTCATAAGAAAGGCTCAAAGTCACCCAAAGGGCTATGGAGAGGGCTATGCTAGGAGTCTCTGCGTGATCGGATTAAAAATGAGACCTAAACAGCAGAACTAAAGTAGCCGAAATAGCTCTCCGAATCGCTAAACTGAAGTGGCAGTGGGCGGGGCACATTGCGCGTAGAACCGATGGCCGTTGGGGCGGGAAGGTTCTTGAGTGGCGGCCGGAAGGCGTAGCGTGGGTAGGCCCCCCACAAGGTGGACCGATGACCTGGTGAAGGTCGCAGGAGTCCGCTGGATGCGGGTGGCGCAGGACCGGTCATTGTGGCAGTCTTTGGGGGAGGCCTATGTTCAGCAATGGACC
>JALPQI010014741.1:0-38136 GCA_025490895.1 Thaumatotibia leucotreta
AGGGGTTTCTTACATTTTTCTAAGGGACACCTAAACTTTAGGAGATGTCGGTGAAAACGGGCGTAAGTCAAATATCTTCGATTTAGTGTAATTATTATACGTCACAGTAGGAATTATTGCAATAAAAATGAGATAATTGAAGTACCAGGGCAGCATAGCTCACCTGGTCCTTTGTCACCCACGTGTTAGAGTTTAAGTCATCCCTAATTTTTTGAAATGATTTATAACATTTTAGAGTAGTTTTGTGATATTTTTTCTCTCACATGTGTGATGAAGAACTCATGTCAAGTAAAGCCTGCGCTTTGGACTTGGGCTTTACTTTCACACTTGTTCACTATTTCTTATTTACCGCCCTTAATACACAATGTACTATTGAGCACCGTGGCCGCTCCGATATATCTGATGGCAATTGTAAAAAAGCTGTCAAAACAGAATTTCAACTTTATTTACATACGTGTGTAGGTCTATATTGCTCTGTGGGTCGTGACTTATATATCGGTCTTTGGTTTTAACCCGCGGTGCCGACGTATCATACGTCGGTGTGTATGTGTGCGGCGTCATTGGCGTCTAGAAGGTTAACTGCTATAGTTTTATAAGTATAAACGTTAGTTGTGTTGAATTAGCATTTTAAGTTAAATCAATCAATCGGAACCAATCTAATGAATCAATTTAAGGCCAGAATAATCCAATTTCCCCTCGTAAGGCCCATCATACTATTTTCTTTAAATCTTATTTTGAACTTTGCTTTGTAAGAAAAAGTGGTGAATTTCGTTTGTTTGTAAAATCAATCAAACAAAGGAAATGCGACTTTATTAACCTAATGAAAGGTTTAAATTTCATTGAAGTGGTGTGTACATTGTAATGTACATTGGGTCTTACGTGGTTATAGAAAACTTTGTATCATTTGAAACCTTGTCGTACTGATACACGGTAGTCGCGAGCATTGAAGCACCTCGGACTAGCGGTTCCGTTCTCGGTGAAGGTTTTTTCGAAAGTTGAACTTGGAACATCATAAGACCCTTTAACGGGCAAGACTCAAAAAAAATCGTAGGTTCAAGCCTCAACGCCATTATATGTATAGTACGAAAAATTCTGTACAAGAAAAAAATACAAAAAGATAGTGCTATAGGGTGGTCGTTTTTGAGACCGGTGCCCTATAAAGGGTTACTTAAGCCTAAATATTTTTTTATCGGGTTTAGATAGTGAGTCTGGAGTTATGGCGATTCGAAATATAAAAAAGCTTTAACAAAAAGATCAAAGAATCATGTTATTTCAACAAATAATATTAGATTTTGAATTCGATAGGTCGAATGGTTTGAGGCGTCGAGGAGAGAATTGTCGAGAGCGAAGGAGACGATATCAATTGTGGTCTCACACTAGTATTAGGGTCAATAGCGTTTTAAATGCCTAATTTTGGTGGCATCTTTTTAGCCGAAGTTTCTAAAAGTCTCAATGTTATACTTCGTCATTTGTATAAGGTGCCGTGCCTCCGTCAAGTGACAAAGTAGCACATTGTAACGAACAGAAACTTCGGCAAAAATGATACCACCAAAATTAGGCGGTTGATGGTTGAACGCTCAGATATTCACCCATTAAACCCTGTTGAGCACTTGCCCTCTTATTCATAAACGTCTTCTAACTTAGCAAGCCGAAAATTGTTTTACTCTTTCAGTCTTATAGACATATTGATAAGACCGAAAGGGACACACCGGGGACTGGAACCGGTATTTTGGAAAAACCTCGAAATAGTCCAATATTTTAAAATGTTTTGTAGTATAAAATCTCTTTATGTAGTACCTACTCAATATTTAACAACATCATGTTTTTAAACTCCTTTAACTTGAAATTTAGAATATGATAGAATAGAATATTATTTATTTAGCGATTAAATACAAACAGGTACACTTACAAAGCAATAAATGTAATTATAAACACACCAAAAAGGTTGCCACTCAGCATGTGTCGTTGCCACGACGCTAATTTTCAGGGCAACCAAAAAATATTAATAATAAACTGAAGACTATTATAAAAACTAACAAGTGACACCGGTAACAGTACATGCAAACATTATACTAACTGGCACTGGCAACCCTGTATACTCGTATCCCGTGCCAAGATCTTTCAAGAGAGAATGTGAGAAATGTCATTCAAAAAAATAAAAATCTACAAAAAAAAAATTATAAAAATAATCGTTCCTTTGTATGAATAACATACCGGTATCCGGGCTCTGGGGCAAACAATAGTTTTCGGCTCGCTAGGTTCGGAAACGTTTATGAATAAAGGGGTTAATAATGTGCTGCGACTAAAAAGTGACATTTTGTTTGACGAAAAAATCGGTTAAAAATAGTAAACAGGGTAAGACTGTCAGTCTAGCGATAGAGCGAAGCGAGTGACAGAGACAGATCCTCGAAAACCTGAGTTCACACTTCACAGTACAGTCGCCATCAGTATGCTTAGCCAAGTTGCCAATCGCTAACTACTTTCCCTCTCTGTCACTCTTTCATATTAGCGCGATAAAGACAGTTAGGTGCCTTTCCTTTACGATTGGCGATTTACGATTACCGATGGCCGTTGGGGCGGGAAGGTTCTTGAGTGGCGGCCACGTACCGGAAGGCGTAGCGTGGGTAGGCCCCCCACAAGGTGGACCGATGACCTGGTGAAGGTCGCAGGAGTCCGCTGGATGCGGGTGGCGCAGGACCGGTCGTTGTGGCAATCTTTGGGGGAGGCCTATGTTCAGCAGTGGACGTCTTTCGGCTGATATGATGATGATGATGATGATTGGCAACTTGGCTAAGCGCCCTGATATACTCTTATCCGTGGCCATTTGCTGAATAGTATCTTCTTATAATTTATGTATCATTTTGTTCTACCGTTCCATTTGTCCCCAAATCACCCTATTGTGACGTCACCGCCACAACAATCCGGGGTCTAGTTATAATATATTATATCGGAGACCGACTAAACAAATATTGCTTACATGAGTATTAGTAATGATTTTACGTAAGAAAGGTATGGAGTACAGCCGCCATCAGATATATCGTAGCGTCGTCCGTTCAAAAATATCTGAACACGCCTTTATTGCCATAACGATAGAGGCGTGTTCTGATATTTTTGAGCGCTCCGGTCGCTACTATATATCTATTGGCGACTGTACGAGTGGAATTTTGGCCTTAAGGTGAAAAAGTATTACTGTTTACGACTTATGTTTCACCTAGGGCATGCAAACCGGTATTAGAAAGTATGAAAAACCGGTTAATAACCGGTTCATCATCGGCCTATGATAGTCCACTGCTGGACGTAGGCCTTTCCTATTAACAATGCGTATAGACGCATTATAGACGTATAGATGATGATGATGATGATAGACGCATTAGGAGGTAAATGCCCATAATCGCCACGCTGTGCCAGCGGATTGGCAATCGCAGTAATGTGTCCACTATGATGACGCTGCTGCCCATCATCAATCTTTTATCAGATAATGATCAGTGACACTTCAATCCCTTAGTCGACTCTTACGACACCCGCAGGAGTTGGGGTGGTGACAAATGTATACTTACTGTCGTCACCACACGGCACAATAACCCGTTATTCATCGTAATCTCATACAAATAAAAACCGGTTTGCACGCCCTAGTTTCACCCTGTATAAACTCGACTGTAAACTGCAATTCCATCATATGTAGACATTTTAAATCCCTTTTTTTTAAAGTTGGGAAATAATTACAAGTAAATGTAATGTGAAAATAACATTGTACTCGAATATTCTTTAAGTAACAAAAGTTACCGCCTTATCTATAAACGTCGCTTATCTTAGCAAGCCAATAAGTCGCAGTCTTAATACTACAAGGTTCTATGTTGCACTTTTATCAACTGGAAATTTGAACATTGTCACACTGGCACTTTTTATTTATCCCGAAAATGTGACATATAACCCTGTAATATTGGGGTACCGAAGTATAGTTTCTCTTATATGCATTATAATAGGACCGAAAATGACAAACAATACGTGGGTGACTGAATTTCAACCGCCAAATTTTGGTGGCATCATTTTTGCTGAAGTTTCTAAACGTTTCAATGTTATTCTTCGTAATTTGTATAAGGTACCGTTCCTCATTCAAATGACAAAATAGCACATTGTTACGAACATAAACTTCAGCAAAAAATGATGCCAACAAAATTAGGCGGTTGAAACGCTCAAATACCACGTACCCACGTACCGGTTTGCTAAGTTACGAGACGTTTTTGAATAAGGGGGTTAGTTTCCTTGTATGTGTTTAATTTTAGATGGCACTTTTTAGTAGTTGCAGATTGTTACAAATATTTTTGTTATAGTTATAGGCAATAATTATGAATTTAGATTAGAAAGTTGTTGATTATGAATATAAATATGTTATGCCATAGAAAAATAAGTTCTCTGATCCTTTAGGTACAGTTTACGTCAGATATATCGTAGCGTCAGAGCGCTAAAAAATATCCGAAAATGCCTCTATCGTTATGGCAGTACAGGCATGTACAGATATTTTCTGAAGGTGTTGTGTGTTATTTATTATTTTTGTCCTGTCTTAAATATTCGTTACGTCTTATTTTTATAAAAACGATTGAAATATAAAAATTCATAGTCGCCATCGAACATATGGGAGCGGCAACGGTGCCCACAAACATCTGTGCACAACACTTGTCCTGGCGTTAGTGCATGTTTAGTCAACTGCAAAAATAAGCATCGAAATAATCCGCTCGTAAATATATTACGATGTTCTTATTACACAGAATTAGAGTGCAGTGGGACATATTTTTGAACATTGTTGTGTACACCTTATTTTGTCTTTGACTGTTCAGATATTTTTGAGCACCGTAGCCGCTACGATATATATGTATGCTTAGCACATGATTGGTATGTCAGTATGTCGCCGAGAGATAGATTTTCAATCTTTTACTATTTAACTATATGAATTAAAGAGGGATGTATATGGATAGTCTATCTCGCTGCGACATATTGTCGCACTAATCCTGTGCTAAGCCTACTGATGGCGACTTTGAGCAGAGAATTAGAAAGGAAACTTATTTTATTATATCTTAATTAAAAATGAATATGTGAAACCATTGAATCCAAATGTTATAGAATTGTTTTTCTATGGCATATCTGTTATAGGGGTGAATCAACTTTCTTTGTCTGTTGTTGCCATGGTAACGGTCACCTGGGTCACGCTGGTTTTAAGCAAAACTATGCTTATTAATCTACGCAAACATTCATTGGGCGTAATTATACGAAAGGGAACCAACCCACATGAATTTTTCATTCTAATTAACACTTGAAATCACAAGAAACAAAGTCAATCTTTTAAATGACAGAATCGTGTGGATTGGTTCCCGTTTGCATAATTACGTCCCATTTTTCTGGTGTTAATAAGCCCTTTTCTTAATGGGCCACCCACAATACAACCTACATGTTTGCATAATTTAAGTAGCATCATTTTGCATAAAACCAGCGTGACTCCGTAACTATGACAATATCAAACAAAAAAGTAGATTCACCTATAGATACAGCAAATGGCTGTATTCTTCAGACTTATTATTGCATAGAGTAGCGACGGACTCTACAGGACCTGAATATAGTTCATAGCTGTAGGCGTAGCACTTGCTTGGTACGACAGTATGTCGCCGCGAGATAGGCTATCCGTCCCTATTTTATTAGTATAGTTAGTAAAAGACGGGAAATCTATCTTGCGGCGACATAATAACATTATCGTACCAAATCATGTGCTGCCCTGTATATTAAAATTCTTCTGATAGATAGTGAAGAAAACTTTACAAGCTTCTGTTTATTATTATTTGCTTGTTCGGAATCAAACATTGAGAGCTAAATTTCGTACAGTTGAGCTGAATTTTTCACTAATGTATAGTCAAGTGCAAACTAGTATATGTATCGAAAGAATAGTCTTATAAATATGTTGCGACGTTCAAATTACACAGAATTAAAGTGTAGTGGGACATATTTTTGTGCATTTTATAAACAGTCAAGTACAAAAATAAGTATCGAAAGAATCCGCTTATAAATATGTCACGACGTTCTTAGTACACAGAATTAAAGTGCACTGGGACATATTTATGAACATTTTTGTGTAACAATTTTGTCTTTGACTGTACATCTTATTTTGCCTTTGACTGTAAATTAGACTAAGTAGGGTGATTTTACAAATGCCTGACAAAAGCGACTGTAAAGCTCACGATTGGCCAGATAATTCTGTTTGCGATGGTACCTATTGCAATAATAGGTCTGTGTCTTATAGTGAGTAATGTAGATATACACATATTAAGCGATATACGTACTAAAATGTATAACAAACATTTATTCTTCTATCTAGATGTATTAAAGAATATATCACGCACCTGTACATAAATGAAGAGAAGGTATATTTAAGGGCGCCGTATGTTAGACAAAAGAAGTCTATATTTCTATCGCGATCTGGCATATGGCTGTCCCTTTGGGAAAGAAAGAAATGGATATATAATGAAAGTATTTTTATTCGAATGATTTGTAATCGATATGCCTTACGTTGGCAGCAGGCAAGATACGAGTTCGTATTACATTTGTGTGGTTTACTCATCCCCTAATTAATTATAATAAAGGCTCCTAGCAAGCTAAGTATTTTTTGTCCCTTTCACTCTTATCAGTATGACTGCAAAATCAAAAGGGACAAACAATACTTAGTTGCTAAGTTGAGACGTTTATGAATAAGGGAGTAAGTAAATCAACCGTTATTATGATTAATTCGTCAGACAGACTGTGCAGAAAGAACTCAATTTATGATTTTTATAAACACGTAACTCTCATGAGACTCGCTCATACTAAAATTATATTTCTCGAACAAATAAAACATGGAAGCCGCACGCCATACTAAATTGCCTTTGAAAAACGGTCCTGAATTTTATTTGACAAATATGTCACCCCCTCTTCAATGCATCACGGCATTGAATTTCAATGTCAAACTATAAAAACTTAAACCGCCATTTAAAATAGTTGTGATTGGTCCATCAAAGTTTTGATTGGCTACATTCTATAAACATTTGTCAGAGATGTTGCGCTGAAATATGCGCAGCTATGTCCTGGCCATCTTGGCACAATTGAACAATTGTTTTCGGGGGCATTTTTGAGCTGGCGTTAGACGTCCATGTTATATATGGTTCTGTTATTATGGCCGTTCTCGAGTTATAAAACCCGTTTATTATTAGCAGTGATCGGCACCACTCCTGTCATACGGCGGTATTTCGTGTAAAAAACAATATACGGACATGACTGATATCTTTTTATTTAACTATTGTATTACGCACACTCAAACAAATTTTTTGAAACACAAACATAACATAATAAATAAAGTTTATTTTATAGTTACTATTATAGGGACCACACAGTTGTGGCAGTAGTTTTGCTGATCACTGATTATTAGGTATATGTATTAAAAAAACATAACTATCTGTTTCATTTGAGCGGGCCTTTATTATATGTATGACATAAATTATGATTTTGAATATCTTCGTATTTAATTACGAAAAAATAATATTTTATTATTTATTGAAATACACAAAATATACGTATAATCAAAATAGGAACTCTTTATTCAAAGTGTATTATGTTTTATATGTTCATTATTATTTATTAAATATAGTCGCTATTCGATATATGAGCGGCCAGGATGCTCACTAATATCTCAGCAGATCTCTATTGCTGTGGCGTTAGCGTGCATGTTCAGATATTTTTGAGTACTTTGACCGCTATATACCTGTTGGCGCCTGGGTGAATCAACTTTGTTCTGTCTGTTATTGCCATGGTTACTGTCATCCGAGTCACGCTGGTTTTATGGAAAATTATGCTACCTACTAAAATTATTCAAACATACATTATAGTCCATGTCTGTAGATGGCCCATTAAGGAAGGGGCTTATTAACACCAGAAAAATGCATGTTTGCATAGTTTAAGTAGCATAATTCTGCATAAAACCAGCGTGACTCGGGCGACTGTAACCATGGCAATAACAGACAGTAAAAAGTTGATTCAGCCGCCTTTACATAATGTGTGCTAGTTCACGTCTTAACAAATCACATTTTAGACCAATTAAGGCCTTATTTTTTGTTAATCGTCCGAATAATCGTGTATTTTTTTAATTTGTTGAATGAATATTATTATACCGATAAGATTTTAATGATTATTATTTAGGGAATAATTAGTGTGTGACATAATCTGTGAGTTTTTTTAGTACAACTTCCCACCTGGTGACTCGTCATAATGGCGGATTTTGCATGTATCTTTAGGTATATGAGTCATCTGTATAAGCGCCCTTATAGTTAGTGACAAAGTGGGACGTTTTACTAAAAAGGCCAACTTTTAGTATCAAAATTAATGGCACTATTCCGTGGAAAGGCAAAGATATTTAAGGATATTGCATTTTAATAGTTTGACACATGAACTCAAAATCTTGCCTTTTGTTAGATGTGTATACATATGTATTGCTATTTAGATTAATATTACGTAATCTGGCAATGAATTACCAATATTTAGTAATAAATAATCACGTTGAAATTTGTTTTTTTATTTTACTCTCATTTTTCCCATGTGGTGACGGTGGAATACATTTGTGGCCACCGCAACTGCCCATGGGTGTCGTAAGAGTCAAGTAAGGGATTGGAGGGTCACTGACCATTCAATGATAGAATATTTTATGGGCATTTACAGTGGCGTAGCGTGCCTTGTCGGGGCCCCGTATAAAAAATTTTTGGATGCCCTTATATGGAAGTAATATAAATAAATTAGAAAGTTTTTATTCTTTTTCCTTACACACTTTGGGGGCCCCCGTGGCCCGGGGGCCCCGTATAATTGATACGGCAAATACGGCAGTAACTACGCCCCTGGGCATTTACCTCCTTGGGCCTATTTCTCGAAAGCTTGTAACTTGTAATACAAGTGGAAGTCTCTTTTTGACACTATTAATTAGATAAGGACGAGGCTGATGATGTGTGATGTGATATTACCCATATTAATTAACGAGTTACGTGCGCGTACTTTCCTTTGTCTTCTTCAATTTACAAATTGTTACTTGACTTCAAACTGCACCAGTTAGCGCCGTTCATACAATTACTTGTTAGATGAGCGTTCGTTCCGAGACCGGCGGCCCTTTAGTTCAAGTGTCACGTGATCAGGAGGCACGGTGACAGTTACTATTAGGGCTCGCGGTCGTGACCGTGTTTCGTGTAACCGTAGCCGGATCCCCGTTGCCGTGTTACACGGCAACGGTTTTAAGGCCCGTTTCCTGCGTGTTACACGGCTACGTATCAATAAAGTTACGTATACACGTGTACACGGGGATACGTATCTTAATTACACGCAGGTCCGTTCCGCCCGCGTTGTTGAGTGACGATTCGATGCGTTGTCTTTAAGGACTTATGAAAACGGATGAGAATGTTCCGTGATATTTGTGAATCTAATTTAGTGGTTACCTAATTGCCTTTCTAACGTAAAGTGCGATAACTTAGTTGTACTTAATTTCAGTATGATAACGTGTATACTAGAGTGTCCCGAATTTGACTTTTTTACGCGAGACCTACCAAAAGCCTCTAAATAAATTGTAGATTACGGGAAAATAATAAAAAAAATTTTAGACTAAATCTTTAGGGCTCTACCATCGTTTGAAGTTTTCAAATAAAAACTTTTTTAATTCGGCTCCCTTAGCTGAAAATTAATAAATTATATTTTTCATGCAATATAGATTTAAGACAAGCTATAAAATTAAAAATTGGAAGAAAAAATATTTAATGTAATATGGATAATTATATGTAAATATATTGTGGCATATAATTTTTTTCGGATAAATAGAAAAAAATCAAATCTTTACACTGCGGTAGAGCCCTAAAGATGACATATATTTAAATTGTTTTTACTCGTTTCGGAATGTGTGTAAATTTACAAAAAAATTGATGCCTCTCGGGAAACTGTTGCTCAAAAAAAAAATTTTTCCATACATTGACGGGACACTCAGTGTATACGTACTGAGATTAAATTTTACATAATAATATTTTACTTTTTAAGGTAAGGAGGGCAGAATTATAAAATATAGATATTTTGTGAGTTCAATATTAATAAAAACTGACAAATATATTAATTACCTAATTTAATAATGAGATGTGAACGGAAGTTAAAAAATACATAACACAGTGCGGAGTAAATATTTTTCTTAGTTCTAAATATCATAATTTAAGTTTTTCTTTCGTGCAATAAAGTTGACATAAATAAATACATAAATCAATATTGAGGGTACCAGACAACGATTAATCTATACTAGGAAACCCATAACTCAGGAACAAAATAAATGCGTCATAAATATACAAATTTACAGCGTTATTTCCTACAAAATAAGGAACTTTTAAAATATAAAAGGATATTAAAAAGCAATATAATTAAAAAATACAATATACTAACTCATTGGATGTCGTGACGATGACGGGAGATTTTAGGAGCACCGCTTTCAAATGCTTTCCTATCGATCCTGTTGTACCACCACGACACGAAAACTCATTGTTCGTACGATCATTGCACAAAGTGCATAAAGCCGTGTCACCGACCCTGGTGGCATAACTCCACACCCAACTGATCTTCATTATTAATACACTTTAAAAACGCTATCTTCTCACCAACAGTAATAATACAAAAACGTAACAAAATAATAAAAAAAACAATTAATTTAAATTCGACTAAACTCTCGCTAAGTCTGTCCGGCCTGCAATCTTATTATAGTGTGAATAGTGACTAAACACGTATAAAACCAAAACCCGAAATTGCCCTTTTCAAATTTACTAAAACATCCCCGCTTATCTATATCAAAACAAAGATGCGTCTATTTCATTCAACTTCACAAACAAAAGGTGTACCAGGTAAAGCCTAAGTTAACATATTTATCAGTAAAATTACCACGTGTGGTCAATTACATCGCAGACAAACTATTGTTAGCTACTTTGCGCGTACAAATTCTTAGTATAGGTCTTATCTACAAAAGGGCCGCCCTGTCAGGTAATAAACTTAAACGAACGACTGTATTATCTTTATGTATAGCAATTTGGCCAAATATTTTTAACATTCTTTTTTAATTTTTCTATCTGGTGATTCAAAATCACAATATAAATTCTAATCCATAAATAACACCGTCGCTTGTTATATAGAACACAGTACCTACCACGTTATTCTATAACATAAATCGATACGAAAAATGCAAGTCTAATCAATAAAATACCGTTCGTCCCGATTCAGAGTATAATACTCAATACGTACTTTAAAAACAAGTTGTTCAATAATAGGCCTTATTTGTTTGCATTGTAATCAGTCCGGCCGGATCCATGCAACGAGCAGTCGTTGCCAGAACGAAGCCAAGATTCGTAGATACGTATACAAACAAAGATTCGGGTACGTATCTCGGCGTGACTGTGAAATTCGTGATCTTAGTACCGCCGGGGTTAAGAACACGGAGCTACGGTTCGGCGAATAGTACGTATATCGGGAGCCCTAGTTACTATCACATCTCTTCAAAAACATAACATACCGGTACTTACCTACCCATTACTTGTAGCCATATTGCCGTATTTGAGGTGCACTATTTTCAAGATTTACAACACGCAGATTGTTCGTTAATGAAGATATCGTTTTGTTATATTGATTTAAACTTTCACGATTATCACTCACATTTTAAAGACAAACGGGTCTTAAT
Source organism: Thaumatotibia leucotreta (assembly GCA_025490895.1). Taxonomy (NCBI): domain Eukaryota; kingdom Metazoa; phylum Arthropoda; class Insecta; order Lepidoptera; family Tortricidae; genus Thaumatotibia; species Thaumatotibia leucotreta. The sequence goes on from JALPQI010014741.1 coordinate 11,747, forward strand.
CGCGTAAATTTCGTTTAATCAGACTGCCTGCGACCACGGGTGTAATGTCATGCCCGAAACGTAATTAAACGTAAGTTTACGCGATTAATACCCGTTTGTCTTTACAATATCGTTTTGTTGTCTTCAAAGCTCTTAATTAACTTTTTTTTCATATGACTGTTAACTTTTATATTTTTCATGGTTCCATTCCGGACATTCTGGTTTTATACGTAGTAACCCCCATCTAACGCAGGTCCGGACCGTGGATCAAAAAGTATAATCAAGGACGAAAGGGTCAAGCCACACCGAATGCGTGAGCAGCACGTGCGCGTGCGCCTGTGCGTGGCGTGCACGTTGTAGCGTATGTAAATGTCATATTAGATGGCACACCGCTTGTGTGGCGCGGACGTGCAAGCGGTGTGCCATTTACTATGAAATTTCCGACGCTACACGCGCACGCCACGCATCACGTGCTGCAAACGCATCCAGTGTGGTTCAGCCTTTCATCATCATCATCCCAGCCATAAGACGTCCACTGCTGAACATAGGCCTCCCCTCTGGACCTCCACATGTACCGGTTAGATGCGATCTGCATACAGCGTGTCCCGGCGACCTTCACAAGATCGTCTGTCCATCTTGTGGGTGGACGTCCCACGCTGCGTTCAGCCTTTAATGCTTATTTATCGACGACTGACAACCCAAACTCACTACAAAAACTGTCACTATTCTTAGCAACGTCGGATGTCAGTATTGAATCAGAACTGAGATACGAGCTTTATTTCTTATTAGTTTGGATTTGTTACTTAGTGACTTTTGTTTGCCAACCCAGTACATTCAATAATAGTAAAAAAGATTTGATTAGTACTTATAGGTTAACGCCGCGGCCACGACATCGGTCTAAGGCGACCGGCTTCGCGGAAAACGTATGGTGCTCCCTCTCGTACCCATATCGGCATCCCGCTCCAACTCATGGATTCGCTCGCCGCTGGTCGCCTTAGACCAATGTCGTGGCCGGGGCATAAAGGTCGCTCTGCCCACTAGACCGTACCATACCATGACCGTAGCATGAAAGTATAACAAACTATTCTTTGTATGAGACTATGCCCACTAGGACGTTCCGGCGCCGGCCAACAGGGTCTCATACTTTTCAATACAAAGAATAGTTTTTGTTTGTCTAATACGTTCATACTACGGTCTGGGTATGGTACGGTCTAGTGGGCAGAGACCTTTAAAGGTAGAGACGAGCGATAGGTATATGTAAAAAATAATTTGCTAAACAAATGTTATAAGTGCGGTAACAAAAGATTTAACGAAATAAAAATAAACATTTACAGTAGGTACAGTCGTCATCAGATATCGCAGAGCAGCTAGTGTTCACAAACATCTGAGCAGGCCTCTATTGTATTGGCTATGGCGATGGCGTTAGAGTGCAAGTGCATGTTCAGATATTTTCGAGTATCGTGGCCGGATTTATCTTATGGCGACTGTATAAACTAACAAATCAAAAAGCAAATTAAGATTGGGTCATGACTGGAAATTTATTATAAAAAAATAAATGAATAATAATTTACATTTTTTTGGGAGAAATCCCAATTCAAACCGTTCGATAACTAAATAAACTTAAAAGTATACGTCTGTTTAATATTAAATTAGATAAATATTTATTAACAATCGTTTTTAAATTCAAGTCAGTAAGTACTGTTTTAAACATTGTTTATATTATAACTGATGGATATTTTTCTAACCGTAATTAATGTAATACTGAACAAAAACACTATATTTTACATAGAAATATAAAAATAAATCTCTGTAACAACTAAGATTTGGTACATTTTCTTAGAATGGCATGGTAGTGGTACCATTAGGAAGATATGCCGCCCGCCAGTAGAAAACGATTAAAAGGTAAACAAACATGGCTGACGTTCAATACCATTTGACGTCTTTGACACATCGTGAACCACGTTCGCAGATATATTTCTATGTTAAAACTAATAAATATCAATAATTTTAATTAAAAACGTATGTGAATGTGAACTCAAGGTTTAAGTTGGTGATAAGGCCAAGATTAAATTCTGAAAGTGCGTGATTATAAAATAATGCAAATTTTTGGGTTTGTTTACATTTTTATCGTTCTCTACTGGCGGACGGTATAGATATGCAGCGCAGGAGGGTCGACCCGGCGTCTCCACTATCTTACATTTTTGGAATGCTCTTCGAATCTGAAGAAAAAAAACCGCGGATCATTTTTACATTTTGACATGAGCCGACTCAGTTGGCCCTTGCGTACCCGCGAAAGTCGATTGAAGTGTTGCCTCTCTGTTGCACTTGCAGATTCGTACATACGTGTGACAGGGAGGCAAAACGTTAATCGTGGTTCGCGTAGGTACTCGGGCACCACTTCGTAAATTACGAGCATGTGTCTCTGTTCCTCCTACAAAAGGCGTCATTAATGTGACAAAGACGGATGCTCGAATACTGCGGCATCTTCCGTGAACTTCCGTGAACAATCCTCGAAATCAGCACATTTCGAGGATTTGTCTTTGTCACTCTAATGACGCCTACGTTGGAGCGACAGAGACAAATCCTCGAAACTTACAGTAGTAGGCCTGGCACTACCGCGAACTTCGTAAATTTCGACCATTTGTCTTTGTCGCTCCCACACAGGCGTAATTAGTGTGAAAGAGACGGATGCTCTAATACTAGCCATCACAATATAGCAAAGGAACGGAAAGCAGGTAGCAATCAAAAACCATCTACAGTTAAAATGTTTATTGATTAGAACCAATACAAAATCCTCAACGCAACTGAATCTACAGAACATTTCTAGCCTATGCGCAACGATTATAAAAATAAAAACTTAACTAACCTTATCTATGATAAAATTATAATTCCACTAGGCGTTTACCTATTTTAGTTTACTAGGGTTTGGTAAGGTCTACAGCAAATTTCGAAATCCGAATATCCGCCCGTCCGTCTCTGTCTTTCCAACGAAGGCGTCATTTGGGTGAGAGAGATAGGTGCTCAAAATGTGCGAATTTCGAAGTTCGCGGTAGCAGACATGATTAAACCCTTCAATCGTCAAATACTAATAGAATTGTGCCACTTACGGCCGATGACGTCATTTGACTTATTGATGAAAATATAAAATCTAATGGATAGGTAGTACCAATCGTCTATAGAATCCAAAAAAAAAACAACCAATATGGCAGACTTTCCATAGCATTTGACGTCTTTGACACGTATTGCCTATACTCTCTCACCTAATGGTTTGTTTACATTTTATTTGGATTCTCCTGACGAATGGTATACACTACGCTACTGAGCGCTAGCGACTGATATTTCGACTTCGGATTCAGGTGGATTGGGGTGAACGAACTAACACAAGTGAGCCATAACTAGCTTAGCTTCGAAAACTACGTGTTCGTGTACAAAATATGACATATATTGACAAAGCTACTACCGTAAACTAGTTTTGTTGAAGAAATCCCGTATTACAGTTGCAGATTTCTAAGAATGAACTTTTGACAGTTATAGATTAATCCTTATTATAGATCGAGGGGCCGCACATAAGGTGTGAAATCGAATTGGAGATCAAAAATGTAAACAAATGGGATACCACCACAAAAAAATAATCACGAGAGGGGGGTAATCTAAAATCATTCAAATACTTATAAAAAATGAGTATTTACCGTCACTGACGGTACGCAGAATTTTTAAATATTTTACAAAGTTTTAATACAAAACATTAAGCGAAACATATAATTTTTTTAATGATATATTTCGTTATTTTTAATAAAATATAAGGTGTTTAATTTATACTACTGGCAATGATAAGAAATCTTAAACATTTGGTTCGCAGTTATAACAATAACTAGTTTATGCGTAATTTAATACGGTAACTACACTAAGAACCATTTAAGAGGGTTCGCATTTATCACTTTGTACCTACTTCAAAAATCAAAACAATAGGGTGCAAATGACTGTTTTATGAATTTTTACTCCTAAAATTTAGCATTACAAAGTATACAGATTTTAGTATTTTTACCTACAAATCAATCATTTTCATATTTTAGTCGAAATGGATTCGATCGTAACTAAGATGAAGACTGAAATTCGTTCCCCGACTATCCTAAAGATTAAAGTAACATGACATTCGTTTTCAAACATTGATGATTATTTACATCATTCTAGCAAATTTTCTAGATATTTTTGTAATCAGGAACCGTCGACACTCAGATGTACGTTTTTTATTATCATATCCAAAAATATGTTAACGATTGTGATACTTTGTGTATCGAACATACTTTGACTTTCGCGTATCTACATCTACACATAAAACATTGTCTTAGGTTTAGTACCTGTAAGGATAGTTGTAAGTGAAGTGTTAAATAAAATAAAATAAAAAACCAATCTCAAAACGCGACGTTAATTTACAAAGGTGTTAAAAACTACATTCGATATAAAACGTTTTATACCCCTGGAATGTCACTTTAACATTGACTTTGTAATGTCATGTCATTGTCATAGATTGTTTACATTTTTGATCTCGAATTCCATTTCGGAGCTTAGTGTGCCACTAAGAGGGATAGAAATAGTCACTTACTACTAAGAAGAAAGTGCCACACAGGCACTTAGTGACGTATTCAACGCATTTGTCTGGCACTTACATTTAGCATCTAATGCACACACACACAAAAAATAGTGGCACAGTGATAAGGACGGACGATTATAGTTCCTTTTCACTTCCACTAGTAAAAAGTTTCATAAGACCATCCCTTTCGTTCTTGCTATTATTATAACGTTGTCAAATCCATATTAATCCTACATTCATGTTATAGATAGTTCCACGAGAGATGAGGTCACGCACACATCAACGTGTCATGTAAACACGAGGAATTTGAAATTAATGTTCTTTTTTCGTACTGACAGCAAACCCAATTGCAACTGTAAGATTGGCCAAAAAATTTATTCAAGGGATTTGCTTCAATATTTTGACGCAAGTCATTCATTCAGTCACTACATTTTTTGCAGTTAGTACTTCATTTGGATGTGTGTGTATAAATCAACTAATCATTCACCTCAACTCTGGTGAAATTACCTATAATATGAGGGTAAGTAAGAGTAAGACTCACCATTTTTCCGATAGTCTTAACGTCATATATATAAGGCTCATATCTAAACTGTCAAAAGTTCATTCTTAGAAATCGGCAACTATAGGCAGTTGCGGGTTGCGGTCCAACCGCGAACTACGAAATCCGCAAATTTCGGGGATTTTTTGACAGGACAGGATTGAAAATCGCGGTATTAGATGGCCTACCGCTAACCACAAACGAAGTGTTGCCTTCCTGTCACACTTACATTCGAATTCATAAGTGCGATAGAGAGGCAACAGTTCGTTCGTAGGTAAGGCCTCAAATAGCCTACCGCCTAACCACGATCGACGTGTCGCCTCCCACCATAAATTGTTGGAACGAGTTTAAGGAGTATCTAATGGAAGATTTTTTATCTATGTTAAGATTAATCACAGTAAGTAAATTGCATCAGTGTACTTACAGTCGCCATTAGGGTCGCGTTTTAGTTACATTTTACAATTTCGCTGTTTGTCTCTCTAACGCACGCACATATTGGCTAGAAAGAGAGGCAAAAAGCAAAATTGTAAATAGAGACGTTATAAAACGCGACCCAGATATTATATTGGAGCGGCCAGGGTGCTCACAAATATCTGAGCAGGGGTCTATTTCTCGAAAGCTTGTAACTTGTAATACAAGCGGAAATCCTTGGGCCTATTGCATAACAAATTACAACTCATATAATAATCGGGAGTTTCTTTTCTATCCCTCTTACAGAGACTTCCGCTTGTATTATTAGTTGTAATTTATCCTCCTATCTAATTATTGGTGTTAAAAAGTGACTTCCACTTGTATTACAAGTTACAAGCTTTTGAGAAACGGGCTCCAGGCCTCTATTGCCATATCATAGCGCTAGTGTGCCTGCTCAGATATTTTTGAGTATCATAGCCGCTCCCATATATCTGATGGCAACTGTGCAAAGCGGGAATACGACGCCATCGTAAAATATGATAACTAATTTTAATGAAATAAAACGGATATTAATTATCGCGTATATTAATTCATTCCGACGCGACGTTTGGAACACTTTACAGGGTTCATGGTCGCCCGCAGACCATAGACCGTTTTCATAGTTTTATTTCGTGAAACCTCGCGGAAACCGAAGAAAATATTAACTAATTTTAAGTTTAACAGTTTTTATTTATGTTATTATGGTAAGTAAAGTATGTAAATGCATAAAAGTACAGACTTCATCAGATATATCGTAGCGTCGGGAGCGATCAAAAATATCTGAACACGCCTTTATTGCCTTAACGATAGAGGCGTGTTCAGATATTTTTAGCGCTCCGGACGCTACGATATATCTGATGGCGCTGTACTAACCAGGCGACAAAACTTGCATAGTTTTAACAGCAGAATAGTCTGAGGGCATTTCTCCGAGCGTTTCAACCGGCGTGACTTCGGTGGCAGCCTTATCACACGAATCCCGCGAGAGATGCAAGAACTTTTGGATATATTGGAAGACGTAGTTGACAACCACGTCTACCAATATATCCAAAAAAAAATGAGATACCCACGGAAATCGGATAATACTGTTGCCACCGAAGTCACCGCGGTTGAAACGCTCGGAGAAATGCCCTCTACTATTATGTCTACTACTCGGATGTCTCATTTTTTTTAATGAATAGCATTTTGTTTTAAGGTTTCACCCAATCCAGGACTTGCCAGAGTACAGTTGCAGCTAATTTTCGTTTGTCCTCCCAATTAATATGAAATTTGATATTATATCTCTGATAAAGATTTGGATTAGGTAGTATTAACTTTTGAGGTTTACGGAATGGACGCTAGACTTATTTAATTTATGAATGGTTTTTCTAAAATATTATTTAAAGGATAGGAAGTACTAACCACAACTAGGCAGTTATATGGAACGGCCTTAAAACTATCAGAAAAATGCACATATGGTCAATTGGTCGCTTTCTGCAAAACTATAGTCAATTATCCTATAAAAAGATATTAATACAAATCGATCCTGTCATAACTGTGGCAACCAGGGACAAGAAACGATCGTGCTGAATACAATATTACATTATGTATTACAATTACTAAGGCCCATCTGTCCCGAATCAATCTATGAAAGCTAAATGTCGACGACGTAACGTGCTACCGCGAATTTCGAAATTAGTAGATTTCCAGGATTCGTCTCTGTCCCTCGAACGAAGATGTCATTTGAGTGAAAGAGACAAAACCTCGAAAGGACCATGGGCAGATTTGTATGGAGAGTGGACCAAAAACAAACAGCTGAAAGTGGTGTCATTAAATAGGTATTTACATTTATTTTATTTCATTCTACGGGCACTATGTTCATGTTCAATTACCAGTGATCGGAATAGGTAGTGCCATTTCGGGTGAATGACCTTAAACATTAAGCATAACATGGATAAGACTTGGGATTTCCGGGCTTGTTTTCATAATAACTGTTATTGACCTAAATTAGATTAAAAAAAGATTTTATCATTATGAATACGTATATTATTTATTCAGCAATACTTTTAAACCAAACATCAACATACATCACCGGCGAATAATATAACACATTCGTGACATTTTTTATGAACGTGCATAGCGTATGCGGCACATGTTCGCATGTAGATAGCATATTATTTTGGTACTTTTGCAGAAATTAACGATAAATATTACAATGAAGTACCTATTGTTAATAAAAATGGGAGACACATCATATTGCTAAAAAGCTGCAGTAAAACAAAAAAGAATTTTACTACTAAATCCATGCTTTACACAAAAATCTTCATGAAAAAACGACTATATGATGCCAAGTTTTTCCATTGCTGGCACAAAAACCTGTGCCTATACTAGCTATATTCGTAGGGTGGAAAGTGTGGAAACCACTTACAATTATAAACAAAAGTTGTACTGAAAAAAATCTGAATTCGATATATTATTCGCCGGTAATGTGTATGTATAAAATCAACATTATTTAAATATTATTATTTTGATTACAATACAACTAATTACTTACAAAAAATAGAGGTACACAATTACACGTCTTAAAGTCAAAAAGTGAATTCTTGCAGTTGACCTGTACAGATTAAATTTTAGATCGTTTATTCCTTGCTTTCTTTAAAATTATAATAGCAAACATTTTTTTTTAGATATTCTCAACTGTCAATCTATTTCTTTTGATGACAAAACGTATACTTTCATGCAAAATGCCGGGGTTAAAAGGTATATCCATACTAAGCTTACGCACCGAGTTCCCGTGAAATGGCACTACCTAATCCGATCACTGTCAATTACATTGCAAAACGGAGATATTTGTATTTTAGTCAGAGTAAATACTATGATGAATGAGTGTCTGGACGATGGTGATTTACTTAGAGAGTGCCCGGAGAACGTCGTACTCATGTAAAATTATCCAATGGAATTCAACTTTGCACCTATAGAATGAAATAAAGTACAAGCAGACCTTTTTAATGACACTACTCCCATTTCTGTTGGTTTGGTCCATTTGGTCCATTTTGACTATCCGTCAATTTTGATGGACCAAAGTCCATTTTGACGGATAGTCCTTTGCGGATTCCGAAGTTCGCGGTAGGGCCATGATTTCGCGCGACCAGCGACGGCGGCGAGCGAATCCAGGAATTGTAGCGAGAGTCCGATATCTGGGTGCTTAGCCAAGTTGCCAATCGCTAACGCTTAGTAGCTTATCGTAGTTTTCTCTGTCACTCTTTCTTATTAGTGCGACAAAGACAGTTAGCTGCCTTTCGTTTACGATTGACGATTAAGCGTTAGCGATTGGCAACTTGGCTAAGCACCCTGAACTCCTCGCACGGATGGTTTTGTACCTATACGTGTATCTTAGCTCTATTGGTGAGGCACTAAGGTTAAACATACAATACACGGGAAGCAGTATTTTGAACAAAATTCTTGGTTACGAGGTAAATTCTAAGGCGACCATACTAAACTTAATAACATTAAACATTTGACATTGACAGTAAGGGCACACGCTATACTCTGTTTGGTTTGGTGTTTAAAAAAAGGTAAACAATCTTGCAGTATCTTTTTATTGAAAAATGCATATAAAAATCTAAACTACGTACTTAATGAATCAAAAACAATGTAAATCACTGTATTTCCTTGCTATATTATGTATATTTGCTAAAACTTATTTTCTATTCGTAGTTTTCAATAAAAAGATACTGCAAGATTGTTTACTTTTTTTTAAACACCAAACCAAACAGAGTATAGCCGGCGCGGATTAACCGAAGCGGACGCTCGTCTAACAAGAAATTGTATGAACGGCGCTAACTAGCGTAGGAGCTTTTTCACTAGGGGAACCCATTTAGCATGAAATTAAAAAAATAACTTAATTTTAGTCAAATTTGTAACGACAATTAAGCAATAATTATCAGTTTCTCAAAAGTTAGCTAGAACAGATCCCTTACAGGGATAAGTTCGCCTTTGTACCCTTACAGGGATAAGTTCGCCTTTGTACCTATATATCTGTATAATTGTGTTATAACATGTTTGGTGTGTGATTTGCTACTACTACTATTATGCACTAAATTTAAATAACTCTGTTTTGGTGTTATTTTTAAAAACTATAAGCGATATTATAATATAATAAAAACGCCGACAGAGTTTAAATTCCTAAAGATTTTGTACTTAATTGTAATTACGTACCTGACTGCAATCAAGGTTTTTTTAATGTCACGCTAATTGGGTGTCCCTAAAACTGAAAATGACCGTAAGCGCGTGCGACGGATTTTAATACTGGCCTACTAACGCGAAAATCGAAATTCGTAACTTTCGAGGATTTTTCTCTGTCACTCAAACGAATGTTTCATTAGAGTGAGAGAGATACATCCAGAAAATTTACGAATTTCGTTTTCGCAGTAGGGCCGCTGAGCGGGAGTCGCGAGCTTCGAAGTCGCGGCGGGCGGCCGTGCCAGCTAGGGTAGGCCCTTCGGCCCTACCGAACTTCGTAAATAAATTCTTCGCAAATATCGAGGATTTGTCTCTCTCACTCTAATGACGCCTTCGTTTGAGTGACAGAGAAAAATCCTAGATATTTCGATTTTCGCGGTAGTAGGCCTTATTGCTAGCGCCTGCGATACTTATGGCATGTTTCACAATCCATCAGATATCCATCAGAAAATATAATCGCTATACTTTTCCTCGGGCATACAAAAAAAGGAACACGTTTTGTTTTATGTACAGTCAACGTCAATGATATAATTGCGGTTTAGGTGCCTAAAAAATATTTACATGTCTTTATTGCTTTTAAAAATAAGCGTCTTATTTTGTATTGTATTCATAAGCTTATTCTGAATCTTGAACATTTTTTAATAGTACATTGTGCATCAAGGGAGGTACGTACGGAATTACTTTTAGGCTTTTAATGACTCTAGTTAGTATTCCGCTTACCGACCGTGATGCATACAATGTTTTTCATCACACTTGCCGACAAAAAATAAGTTTTAAGACAAAATATTATTAAATGACGTACTGACATTTCTATTACTCCCGCTACGCATGCAAGCAATGGCGCGCTTAGACAGCAAGTGTGATGGAAATTATATTTTTTTAACAGACATTTCGAGTAAGGCTCCATATTAGGACTTGATTTTTATCAAGCTTTTATTAGCTTCACTTGTAATGTAACTAGGTATGTAATAAAAACTTGGAATTTTAATTTGATCCACTTTCCGGTCAATACATGATTAGCTAAGAAACGTCGTTACAAATCCAACATGGCGGCGTCCCCAAGATGGCGGACTGGTTATTTGAAATACACCCCCATGATATGGGTATCAAATGAAAGGGTTTGCTGTCAGGAATACGAAAAATGCATGTTTTCTAGTTAAACTATTATAAATGCTGAGCTTAGTAAGCCTAAAAAAAGGACAACTCATGTATTTCAAAAGTTCGATAGCCCCGAAAAATTTAAAAATGTATTTTGTAAAAATAGACCGAGTGGTGGCTCTAACTCTTTCGTAAGTTCCTACAATCCCTCTTCGGGTAAGATTCGACTACGGGATTAAGTGTTATTGAACATCGATGATGGGCATCATCAGCCATCGCCAATCCGCTTACCCAGCGTGGCGGTTAACGGCTTTTACCTCAGGCTAGATTCATACGGAATATTTTTTTCTCGTATAGCGTATTCGAGATTTTCTCGAACGTCATAATGACAACAGACTTTGTGTAGTACTGTTCACACGCTCGAATACGGTATGCGGGATCCGTGTGAACGTTATTATTCAAAGTCTATTGCCACTACGACGTTCGAGAAAATCTCGAATACGGTATACGGGAAAAAAATACTCCGTGTGAATATAGCCTAGGGACTATAGCTTATAACAACGTAGGTAGGACTCAGGTGAGTCAATATGTTAGTTAAACTTTATTTATTCCCACATGACTGCTATATTTTTACTTTAAGACTATTAAGGATGATCGGGTTGTAATTAACACCCCACACCATGTATGGAAATCTTAGACAAGAGTATACAAAGACAAGTAAAGCTTGTGTATAATTGTTATTGACGTAATATTTCTCAATAGAAACTTGCTGACTGTACACATTTGTCTATGATCGAAATAAAACACATATTATTAATAAATATACATGAAATTTATTGCATATCATACACTAATTAAAAGGTAAAAACTTAAGTATTTATCATACGTAGTGTGCGGTGTTCGTCTCAAAACCCGACTGGCAAAAATAGACGAACATACAATTACTCATTGTAATCCGATCGTGTGAATCCGAGCATTACCGCACTTTTCTATAGAATCAAGCATGTGAACATTTTCGAATCTGTTCAATATTTGTGATGATCTCAGGCCAAATGCCCCACATTGTCGATGGCGCTTATAGAGTTGTGTTCGTAATTTCGTATACAAATATAACGCCGCGAGGCGTAAGCGCCATCGACAATATGGGCTTTTTACCATGAGAACATCACATTTTATTACTCGTCAACGCATTGGGCGTCGACATTATGGGCATTTTCACTTTTAGGGACCCCCAATTAGCGTGAGATTAAAAAAACATTAATTGCAGTATTTGCAGTCAGGTTCGTAACGACAGTTAAGTACGATAACTATAAGAATTTAAACATTATCGGAGTTTTTATATTACAATATCGCTTTTGGCAATGGTCACACCGCGAGCTACTAAGCTATGATCTATGAGCTATAATTACTACCAAAAGATACGCACTCCCGATAGCTGGGCGAGTATCGCTGTCTCTTTTATTTACACGGGAGTGCGTATCTTTTGTACGTGTTTATAGCCGATAGTTCATAACTTAGTAGCTTGCGGTGAGACCAGTGCCTTTAGTTTGTAAAATTAACACCAAACCCGAGTTTTCATTGAAATTTTGTGCTTAATTGTCGTTACAAACCTGACCCTGTCACGCTGCTCAAAAATATCTGATGACGGCTGTATGGCAGAAGCTATGGAGTCTGACTGGACCCGTCCGTGCCCGGCAGGAGCCGATCGGTTATATCGGATCGCTATTCTATCCCCCACTCTACGAAATCAACGAATCACGTTTTATGTAACGATCGAATTTCGTAGAGTAGGGGGTTAGAATAGCGAATGCTCGTTTGGTCTGAATGCACCTTAAGGCAGAAGCTATGGAGTCTGACTGGACCCGTCCGCGCCCGGCATGAGCCGATCGGTTAAATGTGCGCGGATTCTGCCCGTTCAATGTGTATCATGCTTAAAAGCGTCAGGAAAAAAATATTGGGGTTTGTAATTTTATGAGCCAGTTTATATTGTCTCTAGATGGGTACAATCCATGTAAAGAATAACGCGAGTTTTTATTTCTTACATTTATTAAAAATGAAACCTTAAGTGTGGTTTTATTTGCGTAATAACACGACCACGTTAATTTTACGTAGAATTTAAATTTACACAACATAGGGCCTACCGCGAACATCCGATTGTTTCGATCGTCCGCCTCTGTCACTCTAATTACGCCTTAATTGCAATGACAGAGATAGAAACTCGAAAATTATTAAGCGACCTTCTAAATTACACCAATGTACACGTATGGTGACTTCGTCTATGTACAACCTTGTACCATCGCCAACACTGTTTACAGACCATTTCTGTCTCATTAGACTTAATTATTCTAACAGGAAAGAGGCATTTAGCATTATACATAAATTTTAAAAACACAATTTGAAAACAAAGTAATGAGGACTTACAAGTGAATTTTCACGAATGCAAATATAACATGTACCTTCATTACGTAGCCATATAAAAGAAAAAGGGGCCTTCCTCGGCTATATATACTTATTGATGATCATGTTTCGAATTCGATTTTAAATAATGTAATTGGTCTATATTGCACAGCACCGCTCCGCTCCGTGTCAGTGGTGCCGCACCCTAAAACCTCAATATATTCTTAAGCTCCCTTCAGCTTCCTAAATTAATTTCTCAAAAGTATTCAAAAAGCGGTCTCTTAAGTGACGTTTCCGTGGAATGCCCCAAATTCCTATTTGTCACTCCTGTAGCGTCTAAGTGACAGGTTTTTTAACATGGTTTCGAAAATAACAGCGTTGGCGAACGTATTCGACTGTAAAGCCTATTCGTCCATTTTTGTCTTATCTAGTAAACAATTTTCAACCATCAAAGTGCACATTTCCTGCCGCTACGCGTTAACTGTGAACTTTATAATAATATTTGTGTCATTTCTGAAGAACATGTGACTTAAATATTGCAGGCGGTCTCATAAAGTCGGCAAGGATGGATTGCAAATAAATTGTACGTAGGTTCTGTTACGATATTACCCATATAATTTGCATTACTGATACTTACGTACAATATTTTAACAAAGACTCCCAAATCTACTGGTTTGAGTGAGCGTATTGAAGCTGAGAAACTTGTTTACTATTTAAGACAAAAGGAAGAATAGGTTGTAGCCTTCTAAGGGCCTTCACCGTCCCTGAATAAAATCTGTCAGATAAAAGCTGTCTGTTTCTTTTATATGCCTAGAGAAAAGGATAATTTTATCTGACGGATATATCAAAGGATTGCAAAACAAGCCGTAATCACACATTGACCTCGGAGATCGGTGTACTAAGGCCCGATTGCGGGGCTCGGCGACCGCTAGCGATGTCGGTCCAGGGATTGTAAAATTAGCCGTAGATCCCACAACCCCGAGATCGGTGTACGAAGGCCGGGCCGCAGCGCGGGGCCCGGCGACCGCGAAGTCGATCCAGGGACTGAGAAACAGGCCGTAGATCCCACAACCCCGAGATCGGTGTACGAAGGCCGCAACGCGGGGCCTGGCGACCGCGACGTCGCTCCAGGTACTGAGAAACGGGCCGTAAATCCCACTTTACCCCCGAGATCGGTGTACGAAGGCCGCAACGCGGGGCCCGGCGACCGCGACGTCGATCCAAGGATTGTGAAACAGGCCATTGACCCCGAGATCGGTGTACGAGCGCCGCAATGCGGGGCCCAGCGCTAGAGCGACGTCGGGCAGTAGCGGGGGCGCGCGCGCTAGCGTTTACCGTTGTTGTAGGAGAGGCAGCGGAGCGGCGCCTTGAAGTTGGCCGCGGCCTGTTGCTGAATCTGGTAGGCGAGCGGGTGGATCTTGAAGCCGTATAGTCTGGAACAAGGGGCGGGTCAGCTTTGCCAAGTTTATTTATCCCTTTATAAGGCAGAGGGAATATTTTTCCCACCATGTTTCAAGTGTTTCAACATTGTGTCAAAGTGGCAAGAGTCCAATTTTGCGTATTTCTGACATTTGCCTGCTCGTTAAAGGGTTGTACAGTAGGCTTCGCACATGATTACTGTCATAGTATGTCGCAGCGATAAATCCCTCTTTTATGACATGGAAATAGACTGTGTACGGGATACTTTAGTGATAACGACACCCGGTATACAGGATAAGGGTGTAAATATAGAATACCACAGACAACGTTAAAATGTGTAGTTTTTAATTCTCTGTCAGTCACTCAATTGACAGATAGAAGTGCTGTGGCCCATTTCTCAAAAGCTTGTAACTTGTAATACAAGTGGAAGTCTCTTTTTGACACTATTAATTAGATAAGGATTTCCGCTTGTATTACAAGTTACAAGCTTTTGAGAAATGGGCCCTGGAGTAGAAAAAATTGTACTAAGCCTATTGTGAACCGTTTTTAGTTTTATTTAATATTCAATGTAATAACATAGGCCACAACACCCCGTGTTTACTCGGTAACCGTTAGTCGGCCTCCGTCTATATGTTGCAGGAGTGAGAAGAGTATGAAATATAATATATACAAGCTCTTTAAACGGATGTAAGGCCGATAGCCCTACCGCGAACATCAATAGCCGCAATTTCGAGGACTTGTCTGTCACTCTAATGATGCCTTCGTTCTAGTGACAGAGACGAAGCCTCGAAATATACGAATTTCGTGGTAAACCTATGATTGGTATGTCAGTATGTCGCCGCGAGATAGATTTTCCATCTTTTACTATATTCATAAAACAGGGATGGATAGGATAGTCTATCTCGCAGCGCCATATTGTCGCACTAATCCTGTGCTAAGCCTACTGGTCCTATTACATTGTACACGTAACCAAAACTAACCTCGGCACGAACTGAACGGTGGCCCGCTTGGGCCGGTACTCCGGATGCACCATGAACACCATGTGCGGGAAGCCGGTGCCGAAGTAGGCACCGTCGGTGTGGTGGTGGCGCGACGACTTCGGCGTGTACACGTCCATGCATTTCGGGCAGTACACCTTCACCATGGCTTCCCCAGGCACGTCGGACAAGCCTGGCAAACAATGGCAAAGTTACATTTCGCTATACTTACACAATACTCATCCTACGGGAATTAATTCACGGGAAATTCACCTTTCTTTCACGTTTGCCTCCGATACGAGGCACTGTTTCACTAAGTGCCTACGAACAAATAAAACATGGAAGCCGCACGTCATACTAAATTGCCTTTAAAAAGCGTTCCTATATTTTAGTTGACAAGCGTCACCTCCTCTTCAATCCAACACGGTAATAAATTTCAATATCAACATATAAAAACTTAAACCACCATTTAAAAATAGGTGTGATTGATCCGTCAAAGGTTTGATTGGCTATATTCTATAAACATTTGACAAGGATGTTGCATCGAAATATGCGCGGTGTTAAGAAAAGCGCTATGTCCTGCCCATCTTGGTACAATTGAACAATTGTGTTTGGGGGCATTCTTGAGCTGGCATTAGACGTCCATGTTATATGTATATGGTCGCAGCTAAGTGCTAATACTATGCCGTTTGAAATTATCTGATAGAAATCCTATGCAAGTGACACGCGTGTGTGACTGAAAAGACTACAGTCTTTTCAGTCACACACGCGTGTCACTCCAATACCGCCGACACTTTGATCAAAAACGTTCGTATTTCTATGTAAAAAAATTGTACATAACTTCGAAACATAAAAATTGTGGCTTTAAATTTTGTTTTCATTATGTCTTTAACTTTTTTTTCCAATCGACATATTTATGTACTAATACATAAGTAGTAATACACAAGCTAGACAAGCTATCAAAAACCATTCTTAAGTTTTGTTGACAAGTATAAAAATAGTTTATCTCAGTAATTACTCTCTTGACCTGTGATTACTCGTTTAATACACATGAATATTTCAATTAATACGTGAGGTCATGATGTGAAATTAATGAAAGCGATGAGACTTCAAATTTAAGTGCAATAAGTAAATTAAGGACCGCTTACACAATCTAGGGTTAGTCAGCTATCACGAGGCTAACTGGTTAAGCCCCTTATTCATAAACGTCTGCTAACTTAATAAGCTGCTAATAATTGGTTGTCCCTTTTGCTCTTAAGGACACATTGTTAAGATCCAAAGGGACAAACAATTATTAGCGGCTTGTTAAGTTAGCAGACGTTTATGAGTAATGGGGTAAGTCATTACATTTTTGTGCGAGGACCAAATGAATGACCTAAGACGCTATCCGAATCTGGCAAATTAACCTAAGGGTTTTGTAATAGAACAAAATAACAATGAAAGTCTTGATACGTAAATACGTCCTGTAGAACAGGACTATCTAAAGTTATCCTGCCCAAACGATATTTTTGGAGACGGCTACGTCCTGCTAATGTCATATCTAATTATCAAACATGTTTAACAGTATTCAATAAGTAACTATCACATGAACTACGAGGGAATATTGCAAAGTAAGCTAATAATTAAGAAAAACAGACGTATGTTCGTTACAATTTAACAAAATGGTGTAAAACTATAAATTATGCCAAATATTTTTAAAGATAGCACGTACAGTTGTACACAAAGGATCTATTGTCATTCTCAAGGTATTGTTGAAGTTTCTTTCACATTTAATCTTCAGAAAAAGTTGAAATGACGTAGACAATTGGCGGAGCCGATGTAGAAAAGACGCACGTTGCTTCCAATGTTGACATAAAACCTTCAGCATAAGTTCTGAACTGTTTCGATTTCATCACGTTTCTCAGAAACACTAGAGTTTAGACATAGTTCAGCGAAAGCTGAAACCCTAGAAATGAGTACTAAAAATGACATTTAAAATTTTTTTGCTGAACGGTTTTCTTAAGTGTTATTGCGAAATTATAAATATCGTCGCTACTCTTACTCAACTTCCGATCTGTAACAATAAATTCATGGAAATGTTCCTTTCAATCTGAATACGGGTGTTTTCTCCATCAACTAAGTGTTGCAGATACGAGGTTTGATTAAGGGCGGAGCGGAGCTGTGGGAGCTCGGCCAATGAGACCGCATCACAGTGTTTCGAATTTTGAATTTGAAGAATGTTATTGGTCAATTTTGCACAGCTCCGCTCCGCTCCGCGTCAGTGAAGCCGCACCCTAAGTATTGCGGTGGAATGTAACTGAAAACAGTACTAGACTAATCAAAAAATCTGTTTAACCATGGAAAACATTAATTAATAATTGATAATATCATCCAAGCAGGTTAGCCGTAATAATCAAATTTCGAAAGTTAATGTAGGCATGAGAAAAAATCATGTTAATTATCTGGCCATGACTGTACATCTTGGATAGTGGCGAAAAATATAAAATAAACGCGTTAGTACTCTAAGCTTGTGTAGGTGCATGCCAGGGTAACTGGGGTTACCGGAAGGGGGGGTCGCACTTTCGATGAAAAGAAAGGTGTTCCCAAACTCTATACTAGTATTAGTTGAAGGGTCCAAGGAAAAAACATGTCCAGTGCTTAAAAAATCAGGGAAAATTCACACCTTATTCTGTTAAAAGTAAGGTGGTTTTTCCTTCTGTAATTTGAATTGACTAGACATGTTCTTTCCGTGGACTTCCTTGTATGCTAGAAGTAATGAAGTCCACTGCCGCTGTACAAATGGGAGAATTTTGCTTGAATAGCTTTTCCATTTATCAAATTAGTATCAAAAGATTCATGTATAGACTTACCGAGTGGCAGCATGGGGTGCGTCTCGCAGTACACTCTAGGACAGTGTCCGAAGTCCCCAGCTTGGAATTTTTCTAACATCTGACCAATACCTCTGTTGATAACACAATACGTTTAAATCAACCTGTCATGAAAGTTTTGATATGTAACTTTAATTATGGATTATTTTAACGATTTTCACTCAACTTTTGTTTGTCAAGACATGTGTTGATTACCTTTATTTCTTAAGACTAAGTACTATTACAAATTTATACATATTTAAAGTGCATAGCCTAGCACATGCCTCTCAAATCGAAAACTTTAAATTGTGGAATATTAATAATTGTATGAAATAAAAACATATTGCATATTGAAAATAAATAAGGTAATAGCGGAATTATTACTAATGTCTATGAACATATATACTAATTTCACAGGTCAGACAGAGCACTAAAAATACTCTCAAATATGAGATTAATACATATAAAATGTATAAACCACAAGATCAGATTTCATGGAATACAAACTACTTAACTATATTTCATGGGGTTGGTATACTTGGTAATCCTCCTAACCTTCCCTAATGCGTATTTACACAATGTTAACCCTCCGCATACGAGGTGAAAAATGTATATGTATATGATGTTTCCATACATTTGGGGTCTGGTATACCCCACCTGGTATGCCGAAGGTTAATAGGAGAGGCCTACGTCCAGCGGTGGACTGATATAGGCTGATGATGTATACTTGGCAGCACTCACCTGTTGGTCAATATGTAGCGAGCATGTATCAATCCATACAGAATCTCGGAGGCCTGCTCCACAAGATCCGACTGGTTGGGATTATCGTCCAAGTCATCGTCTACAACAATAACCATTAATATTACTGATAAATGTATAATGTATGTCACTTGATAATAAACAGTAGGCTAGTCTGATGTGTAATAATGAAACACAATGATTAGGCATTATTACCATATATAGCAAACTATAAAATATACAAATGACAACAATGTATATTGTGTTCAGTGTAGCTAAATGCTTAATGGCTTAGTGCTTTCGCCTATGCACAAGGATGACAAATTTAAAAAAAAGTGTGGCTAAGAGAGTACCTTAAAATACACGTTTTTTTATTTCACAACCAGGGCTGCCAGATCGTATAATTGGATACTATTTTTGTATAATTTGGCTGCTCTATGTATATTGAATTGCCTTGTATAATCGGATACATAAAGAGAAAATTATAAATTTCGTACTACTATCTCTGTCACTCTAAGGACAAAGCTTTTTGTTGTATAATTTTATTGAATTTTGTATAATTTCAGTGTCTTGTTTCGTATACTTTGACCATTGTGACTGGTAACCCTGTTCACAACGACTATGAAATACGTTTTACGCATTTAAAATGGGCATGAACTTAATAGTAATAAACAACTATTACCTGGCTCAAGGTCCAAAATCATATCCAGAGCTTGTCTATAATGCGGCACTTGTTCGTTTAGCCCTGTCAGGTTGAATTTGTCGTTAATGTAATCCTCGTCCACCTAAAATCTAACGTAACAATCAATATGGGCAATATTCGTGAATAGATGGACTACATTTTTAGTTTTAAATTCACGCACCTCACAAAAGAATTCATTCCCCCGCAGCCCGCAGAACCATGAAATCCATGATACCTCCTCCGAGCTACTCATTTTCCTGGAACACACAAATATTCACAAACTTGGTTGTCACAGCTTCTTGCATACAAAACCAACGCCTGACTGGCCACACTTCATCAAATACGCATTCCTAAGATTGCAACGGTGACTTCAACTATTTAACGCTAATTTCAATTTCAACTCATAACTCAGTGCTGCGAGCAGGACTTACTTGATCGTATTTGGCGGTTTATAACGTGTTAAACAGGGAATTAAAGCCGAGAAACCTCACCTTTTGGTACCTTGATTAGCCACGCTTGACGATCTCCTCAGAGGGAGACAATTTCATTCATTCACTATTTCGTGTAGTGATGCGGATATCCAGCTTTGTCTATGGATGTGCACAGATACAGTAGAATAATTATTCTGACTTGCAGCGTCGTCGTTTATAACTTTATCAAAAACAAAATATTAAACTTCCTACACTATTATATAATTAACACGACTGACCGAGACACAGTCCTAAATAATAATGAATTAAATCAATTGATGGAATATGGACTGCAATATTACGATACATATAAAGTTCTCGTTCTTGCCGATATCTCTGTCCCTGTCACTCTGAATGACCACTTTTGTCTAAAATGGCGGAGAGTTACGAAATGAATGTTGTGTACTTTCTTGCCATCGAATGAAATGACTGAGTGAAATGAGTGAATGTGAAAAGAATATTAGCAAAAATGTGCGAAATTTAAATATAACAAAAGTAAGAATTATCTTTTGTTTTACATCAATAATTTCGTAAAAAGTTATGTATGACGTAATTTATTAACTTGTGGTGAGATGGTGGTGAGTCAATTTACAATTGGAATAAAAGCAGAGTATTTTCGGATAGTAAAGGCACGTGAGATGTACAGGCACCTTCACATTTTGCACCGACTATTATCATCATCATCATCATCAGC
The DNA here is from genome assembly GCA_025490895.1 of Thaumatotibia leucotreta. Taxonomy (NCBI): domain Eukaryota; kingdom Metazoa; phylum Arthropoda; class Insecta; order Lepidoptera; family Tortricidae; genus Thaumatotibia; species Thaumatotibia leucotreta. The sequence continues at coordinate 32,844 of JALPQI010014741.1, forward strand.
CTACGATAGTCCACTGCTGGACGTAGGCCTCTCCTATTAACTATGCGTATAGACGCAATAGGAGGTAAATGACCATAATCGCCACGCTGGGCAAGCGGATGGGCGATCGCAGTACTGTGTCCACTATGATGACGCTGCTGCCCATCATCATTTCTTTTATCAAATAATGGTCAGTGACACTTCAATCCCTTAGTCGACTCTTACGACACCCGCAAGAGGAGTTGGGGTTTTGATAAATGTATTCTTACTGCCGTCACCACACAGCCACCGACTATTATAGTACATATGTCATAATAAGTCAAAATACTCTTTTTTTAGAAGAAACCGGCCAAGAGCATGATGGGACATGCTCAGTGTAGGATTCCGTAGTTGTTGAAAAACTGTTCATCCTATTATGCATCTATTATGTTATTTTCAAAATTATTTTTATACAGTCCTACTTTCTTTTTTTCAATCTTTTAAAGTTATGTTTCTAAAGTTAGACCCCTACTCTAACTTTTGAAACATACCTTTAAAAGTTTTTTTTTTGCTTTCGGAGACATTATAAAAAAATAATTTAGGGTTTTTTTTAAATACCTATTTAACAATATATCACAAGTTACGTTAGGGCCCCCGAAAAATCTTTTTTTTTTCCACTTTTTATTTTACCACTTTGTCGGTAGTGATTTACTTAGATATTGGTATTAAGTTTCAGCCTTTTGGCGCCAACGACAGACATGACTACGGAACCCTAAAAACCAACTTTTTTTTTGGGAAATCCGCTTTGAAAGGGAAATCCGGTAATGTCGTTTCATTGGGACATGAAATAAGTAAGCAATATTCGTATCTTGGCATGTGAAGCTCATATTAGCCCTATTCACGGGACATCTAAAAAAGGTACTACCTACTTTTACATAGGCGAAATATTTGCACACTTATTTAAACATGATGCACTATGTCGTTAACAAGGGGATCGACCCACGATACCTGTCGAAACTGCGAAAAGGATCGACACCGACACTATGTCGGTGTCGATCCTTTTCGCAGTTGACACTGAATCGCCCAGTGTTTAAGGTTGACCTGGTTGACAAAGCGCATGTGACACGTCGGGATTTTAGATCATCATTATCATCATCATATCAGCCGAAAGACGTCCACTGCTGAACATAGGCCTCCCCAAAGATTGCCACAATGACCGGTCCTGCGCCACCCGCATCCAGCGGACTCCTGCGACCTTCACCAGGTCATCAGTCCACCTTGTGGGGGGCCTACCCACGCTACGCCTTCCGGTAAGTGGCCGCCGTGGCTCCCAATATTCCGCAGGGATTTAGATACTTGGCTTCAATAGGCTACGGCAGCAGCCTTGTATGTTTACCCATAAAATTTCTGCCCGATGCTGATGCACAGACTTTATTGTTTTTTTTTAAGTACTTATCCCTGATAAAAGGCTTGCCTCCCAAACTGCGCGTTTCGTTGTGACTAAGTCTAGTCGAATTTCGAATGTCGATATTTCCTTACATCTCCCTCCGTTACTCCACTGACGCCTTGATAGGAGTGACAGAGATAGATGTTCGAAATTTAAGACTTTCTCGTTAGGTCCCCGCCCTCGTTTGATGAAGTGCAACTATTTCCACTGAACTGACTGAACAGACAGAGTCGGGCCGCGCCGGAACGAAGTTTCAATATGCCAATATGTATAGCAGAAGCGGTGGAGGAACGCCCGGCTTAGCTTAACACGTACATTTGCAATCGTACACATAATAGCCACAATGAAAGTGCTATTGTCGTGCCACTCTCACAGCCTGTCAGCTGGAATCTTAACTTGTACAGAAATAAGTTTAAAACTCATTAAACTTCATGTAAGTTAGGCAAGGTGTCACACGAACATCTCGAAATAATACGATAATAATTAGTAATAGTTCAGTGTTCATACCATTGAGGTATCAAGACTATTAAGTAATGGATCTGTCTATTACGTAATGTATTTGAGTAATTAATGATTTATATTATATTGCTGTTAAATATTGAAGATAGTGGAGATTTCTACATGATAGCGTCGCGTGCCTGCTATATGGCCACATCTCAAAATATAATTGTGTGGGGACTATTATTTTCCTACTACACGGTCACTTCTTCCATAAAATTCGATTATGAAATGTGGCCGTATCGCAGGCACGATATAGGGTTCCAAAAGGGATGTCTAGCAAATAGGACCTCGCTTTACTGTGGAGCATTGTGCTGATGGGTCACAAGACACATGAGTTCAAAAATGTATTCGAGAAAACGAAAACAAAGATGTACTTAATTGAAAATTTATTTATTGATTGCAAAATAAATACAGGCAAGTTCCAACTGGATAAATGTTTTTAATTATTCCGAAACAAATGCACAATTAAGCTTAAGCTAACACTAAAGTAGAGTGCACCTCGACTGCGTCACGTAGGACACCTGAACAAACGCCTGTTTGCGTCAGAACGGCTCGTACTACGCGGCCGCTCCCTTGGTCTCTTGTTGTTCGAATTTAGGGTATTTACCCTCAACATCGGCCCAGGAGATCTTGCTGTTGGACAGGTCCCGGACGACGCTCGGGACGTCGGCTAGAGGGAGCCGGACCTGCGACATGCTGTCCCGTTCTCTCAAGGTCACCGTGTGAGGCTCCTTCGTCGTGTCGAAGTCCACGGTGATGGCGTAGGGAACCCCCAGCTCGTCTGTGCGGGCGTAGCGACGGCCGATCGAGCCGGATGAGTCGTCGACCTTGTGGGAGACATCTGCCGACGTCAGCTCCTGCGAGAGATCGCGGACAAAAGGCTGGAACTCCGCGTTGCCGCTCAGAGGCAATACTGCACACTTCATTGGTGCAACGGTCGGTGGCAGCGAAAAGTACGTCCTCTGCTCGTCACCCTCACGCATCTTGAAATTATGCTCCAACAAGCAATACAAGATCCGCCCTACCCCAAACGAGGGCTCAATCACGCTAGGTATGATCTCTTCTACGTGAATCGTCTTTTCCGATTTCTTTACGCTAACGAGATCCGCCGTAAGCTTAAATTCACCATTGGGCGTAATGAGATTGTATGCTCCCTCTGCATCAAGTTCCTTCTGTAATTGCTCTAAGGCCGCATTGTCCATAGCTGCAAGACTGTCATTAATCACTTTAGCATCTTTCTTGAAAGCCTTGCCAATAGCAGCTTTATTGGCCACAGCTTCTACAACAACTATTTGTTTAGGAGCGGGCAGTTTCTTTTCTGCGGCTAGTCTGACACCAGTAGCTTTAGTGTGTTGTGTCAAGTCATAGGCAGATCTATCGGCACAGCCTACACATTCAATCCAGCCATAACTAGATAGACATTCAGCATCCCAGCAATCGCAGGCATAGTGAGCCATCTCATTGCCCATGTGCTGCCTAAACCTAAGCTTGTTGGCATCAATACCTACTGCTAACAGGTACAAGTGAATTCTGGCCATGAAGTAACCGAGAGTCTCATTATTCACTGTGCCTCTAGCCACAGCTTCTCCAATAGTGACTACCTCTGCTGGCCGGCCTTGCTCCTGGTTATCAGCAGAATACAACAGCATCTTTGTGTTTTTGATCGCCTCAAACTTGGGATGGTCTTTTGAGTCACAGAAGTGCTCAATCTCGCACATAGTGAACTCCCTCACTCTGAGCAACCCAGAACGAGGAGAAATTTCATTTCTGAACGAGTTGCCAATCTGTGCTGCAGCAAATGGTAGTCTGCCCTGATTGAATTCAAGGAGGCGCTTGAAGTTAACAAAGATGCCTTGGGCTGTTTCTGGTCTGAGGAATCCTTTAATTAGACCTGAAGGACCAATTTGAGTATTAAACATGAGATTGAACTCAATTGGTGGTGTGAGCTCATTTCCACTGATTGGAGACTTCATTTCAAACCGCTTCATGAGCGCAGCCATCTCATCGGCAGTCATACCATCAAGCTTTACAAGAATGTCTTCTATTTCAGCTTTGAGATCAGCTTTAGTGTTTTTCTCACTCTTGATTTTCTCCAGGTGCGCCTTAATCAAGTGGTCCAAGCGGAAACATTCTCCAGACTTCACATCTTTAGTCATGAGGTCAGCAAATCTCTCCACGTGGCCAGACGCTTTCAGCACAGGCTCCGGGGTAAGAATAGAGCAGTCCACCTCCAACATTTGCTCATGAAGAATAAAGTACTTCCTCCAAAGCTGGATCATGTTGCTTTTCAGCGCGCAACCCATTGGCCCGAAGTCGAATTGACCAGTAATACCTCCGTAAATAGCGAAAGATTGGTCATAAAAGAATCTTCTCTTGATGAGATCCTCCATCTTAGCGCGATCGAAGGACTCTTCAGATGGCGCCAGCGCTAATTCTTTGTCTTCTAGAATTTTCTTCCTCGCTTTCAGCTCCGCGACAGCTTTCTTAATGTCGATTTCAGGAGCCTTTTCTTCTTTCAGTTTACGGACTAAATCCCCTTGTTCCTTCACGCTCGCGCGGAGCGGCGCCAGGATTTCTTCGATCTTGGGGTCAGCCATGATTATTTCACGAAGAGGATTAGGTATTTTGATCTTCCTGTGAACCTTATTGCTGCCCCAGTGCTGCAGCTGGTGCGACAGGCGACGTGGTGTTACGACAACTGGTAAATGTTTACTAAGTACACTACACTTATGAAATAGGGAGAGAAGGTTTCTCATTTAAATGACGAGTGTGCGTTTACATATTATTCAATATGTTCACCGGTAATTAAGTTTTTGTTCGCGTGGTGGCTGACGGTGAAAGAACGTGAGTGACGAAATCCATAAGCCACGTTCACAATAGTAGTTTCGCAACTGCTGTCAAATTTAAGGTGCATTCAATTGAATTTTGTAATTACGAAATCTTTTAAATTTACGAAACGTATCAATCTAATTTTATCTTGAATTCATGTTTTGTATTCTCTATTCTCAAAACAAAATAATATTATATTGAATAAAATAAATCATTAGATTTTAGTTGGCAAAACTTAGTTACATCCAAACAAGCTTTACGACGCGGCAACAAGCCATGAAATCAATTTTGTGCATCCGTTGTATGGCAACATTTGTTTAACCATCTCTTTCACTCTCTAAATCACAGCGTACACAATTGTGAGATGAAGCGTGATAGGAATAGTTTTTAATTATTTGTTTTCTTTTCGGGTACATATCTCAGATTTGACAGCACAAAGAAGTCGGGCCATTTTATTGCTTGAGAAGCTGTGGCTTTTCTCCCGTTGGGAGACTGTTGTATTTTTTATCTAATTATTTTTATTAGGCAATCGTTTTAACTGCGTACAAATTGGTATAC
>JALPQI010014742.1:0-28045 GCA_025490895.1 Thaumatotibia leucotreta
GAATACTATTTACAACCACTACTTCGAATATCCAGAAAAACCCACAGGCAGCCTATTTATATAATATACTAGCGACCCGCCCCGGCTGCACACGGGTACTATACCTACATAAAAACCTTCCTCTTGAATTACTCTACCTATTAAAATCTCATCAAAATCCGTTGCGTAGTTTTAAAGATTTAAGCGTACCAAGGGACATAGGGACAGAAAAAGTGACTTTATTTTATACTATGTAGTGATGAAAAGACTTACCCCCTTATTCATAAACGTTTGCTAACTTAACAAGCCGCTAATAATTGTTTGTCCCTTTCGGTCTTAACAATGTGTCCATAAGAGCAAAAGGGACAAACAATGATTAGCGGTTTGTTAAGATAGCAGACGTTTATGAATAAGGGGGTTATTATGCATCGTACAATCGTGCTCTTGTATTGTTTGACTTGTTACCATTATATAAGTATAACTACACGAGCCACTGAAAACCTTGAACGGAGTGATTTGGTAGGTTATACTTCAGCTTTTACTATAGAGCAAACCCGGAAATCTCAAAAAATTGGCTCTTTCATACAAAAATGTCGTTATCGATTGGTCAAAATGTATGAAAAAGACAATTTTTTTTTAGATCTTGTTATTGGCCCTATAGTAAAAGTTGTTCAATATAACCTACGAAATCACCCCGTTCAAGGTTTTCAGTGGCTCATGTACAGTCGAAGACAAAATAAGGGGTATACAAAAACGTTCACAAATATGTCCCAGTGCACTCTAATTCTGTGTAATAAGAACGTCGTAACATTTTTATGAACGGATTCTTTCGATACTTATTTTTGCACTTGACTGTAACACCCCGTACAATTTGTCAGTGGTGGTTGATACCCGTAGGTAAAGGGTTAACTTACCATGAGATTAGGTTGATTTATGTAAGATTGTCCTCCACCGTAGACTGTATCATCACTTACCAGCAGGGTATGATCGTTGTCAAACGTCCACCTATTCTGAATAAAAAGAAAAAATATATAATGGTGTTACCAGTCTCATGTCGCTGCGAGTCGGGCACGCTGTCGGGCGGACTGCAGTGTTATTCACTAAGGAAACCGCCTTGCTGTCAGCGCTGTGTCAGTGCTGTGGCAGCGTCGAGCCTAAAAATGGTATTCACTAATCTACTTTAAACGACACTAGTGCTCGGCGACGAATGCGGCGTGAGCTGGAACTACATTGCGTCGAAAGTTTGACGTTTAATGTATGAACTTCGTATTCTGTAACGAAAAACAGCGACGAACTCGCCCACAAGGTCGCTCACAGCCTCGATTCCTAATGTCAAATCAAACAGCTAGGATTTTAGACAAGGCTGTCTCGACATCGAGCTCGTTGACGAGCGCAGCGTCGAATGTGTCAATAAGAGAATAGCATAGCTGGAGGAGCTAAACGTGCCCGTGTCGGTGCTGGAGCCCGAGCCCGCCATCGCTCGCTGCTGGGACCATTCCTACAAGTACAACATATATAATGTTACCGGTCTCATGTCGCATAGAGTCGGGCACGCTGTCGGGCGGACTGGAGGAGCTAAACGTGCCCGTGTCGGTGCTGGAGCCCGAGCCCGCCATCGCTCGCTGCTGGGACCATTCCTACAAGTACAACATATATAATGTTACCGGTCTCATGTCGCATAGAGTCGGGCACGCTGTCGGGCGGACTGGAGGAGCTAAACGTGCCCGTGTCGGTGCTGGAGCCCGAGCCCGCCATCGCTCGCTGCTGGGACCATTCCTACAAGTACAACATATATAATGTTACCGGTCTCATGTCGCATAGAGTCGGGCACGCTGTCGGGCGGACTGGAGGAGCTAAACGTGCCCGTGTCGGTGCTGGAGCCCGAGCCCGCCATCGCTCGCTGCTGGGACCCCCATTCCTACAAGTAAAACATCTGTATGAGCTATATCACTTTTAAGGACGACCAGTTAGCGTGAAATTGGAAAACCTTAATTTTAGTCATGTTTGTAACGCCAATTAACCTTTTTGACGCCATGTCAATTACCAAAGCAGTCACCCAGACGCCACGTCAACAAAATGTCAAAACTGAAATTGAATTTTACACCCATGCGTGTAAGCCTAAATTGCTCTGTGGTCCAAGACTTATATATCGGTCGTTGGCGTTGAACCTGCGGTGCCAATATATCAGTCGTTGGCCCAAAAGGTTAAACACTAATTGAAAAGTGTCTTTTCAAAAGGGCTTATTTCCACTATGTCAACAAAGGTTATTTACTCTAGGTTTTCATAACAGAAATAATCTGTATTGACAAAGTGGAAATAAGCCCTACTGAAAAAACAATCTTCAATCAAGCACAACATTTCATTAAAAACTATGTTCGGATAATTCATTTTATAAACTATAAGCGATATTATAATCAGAGATCGGACAAATGTGCGCCATTGTTCGCAATAATATGGATATGACTAAAAATTTGATTAAATGCATAATTAAACGAATAATTTCTTTAAATTAGATTTCAAAGCTTTGAGGTGACTATTTACAAAGGTTTTCATAGTTACTGGTGTCAAATAGGTAATATTCTGAAAATGATTAATTTTTCAATCAACTTTGGAGTCATGTCCATATTATTGCGAACAATGACGCACATTTGTCCGATCTCTGATTATAATATAAAACACAGATCAAGATTAAATTCCTACATGTATATGGCAGAAAAAGTAAAAAATCCTCATTGATCACTAGACTGCATACAGATGACAGCTGCTTTAGTAATTAATAATAATAATATTTTTGGTTTTTAGGATTACAATTTGAAACTTACATCATGCGTTATCCTTTCGCTGGACTCGATAAGGTTTGTAGTCGCCAAATTGATATCAATCAATTCACTATCATCTTTCTTTGTCGTATATACCACCGTGCTATCCATAGATGCTGCCCGTGGTGATAACTTTTTAAACGTAGCGTTCCTTTTTGGAGTTTCCCTCGTCGCTGGCTCTTCTTTATCAAAACTATTGTTCATTCTTCTTCTAGACAATAATTCTGAAGCGTTCTCCATACTATGACGAGGTACAGTTATAGTTGGACCGTTTGGAAGTTGTATAGTTTTAATAGCATCTGTCTGATTAGGCAGTTTATCCGTTTCTGGCAAAGTTTTTCTAGCTAAGGAGAGTTTTTGACGCGCCTGTATGATCTCGTTTAATTCCTGTTTATCTAAAGTAACGTTTAAACTGTTTTTCCCTAAATCCGTCCGTTGCATGTTCATGTCCTTGAAAAACGCGTCGTCTTTCTCGAACGTAGAATTCAAATTCTCCTTTTCGTCCCTTCTGAATTTCGAATTGGAATAGTGTAGAGTAACTGTTTCAGACATGTCCGATTTATTTGGGGTTTTCGTCGTGTTTTTGTCTCCGTTTTCGACTAAAACCTTGCTTGGGTCAATTTGGCACGCTTCGTCTTTCGCTTTGGTGTAGCTTTCGGATCTTCTGAATTCGTTTTCTCTTTTTTGGAAATGGTTGAAAGGTTGGTGTCGAGGGCGGGCGGATAGTAATTTTTCTGATTGTTCTAGATGGGTGAAGGTAGCTGAGCTGAAGATATTTGAATCTGTGGATTCCCTGGCGTGTTTGGACATGTTGGAGACTATGTAGGAAGAATTAACTGAGCTGACGAGACTGGGTGGAAGGGAATCCATGAGGCTATCGTTGTCGGGGTATGTGGTTTGGGAGAGGAAGCTTGTGCTCATGTCTTTTTCGTCCAGTATTGAGAGGGTCATGCTGGTCATCATTGGGTCTATGCTTTCTCGTCCTGACGGCGGTATCCCTACAATAAATAAAAATTACAGAAAATTGTTATAAAATGCCAACCGGCGTACACTAATCTCACTTGAGAGAAAAGTTAGAACATTTATTTGCATATAGCAGCTATACTTCTCCAGCAATAATCTGCGACACTCATTTGATGGAAAAAACACCCGTATTTAAAGTGAAAAAAGGTGACTTTTGGATGAATTGATTATAGAGAGTAAGTGGGTGAATCAACTTTTTTCTGACTGATATTGCTATGCTACTTAAACTATGCAAATACCTGCTATATGTATACTTATAGTCCATGTCTGCAGGAGGCCCATTACGGAAAGAGCTTATCAACATCAGAAAAATGCATGTTTGCATAGTTTAAGTAGGACAATTCTGCATAAAACCAGCGTGATTGAAGCGACCGTAACCATGGCAACAGACAGAAAAAAGTTGATTCACTCAAGTATAGCAACGATAGTCGGTTCGGTAATTTTTATTACTTATTGTATGGTCGTATATCAGTACTGAATCGAAACTGATGTACGAGCTTTATTTCAAGTAAGTATTGTTTTTGTGAATTATGGTTGGAAATAAAACTTGTAAAATTTTGTTGAGAACCTTACCTGAATCTCTGTGCGACGGCAAACTCTTCCTACTGTCTAAAGACTCATGGTTGAAGTTTCCAGAGCTCTCCATCATCAGGGAAGACACCAAACTTGGAGGAGACATTCGCATTAACGATTCGCCGCTCTGGTACATATTGAGGCTACCGCGTTCGTTCATAATGTTCGTGAGACCCCTAGAATGTATGAAAAGAAAGATTATAGTTTGTAAAAAAGGGTAAAACTCCCCGAGGCTTGTGAAAAAGGGTATAAACTTAATACAAGCGCGTAGGCAATAGGCATATGAAGGGTTCACGGAAAGAACATGTCTGGTCAATTCAAATTACAAAAGGAATTACCTACTTTAAACAGAATAAGGTGTGAATTTGCCCCAATTTTTATAAGCATGTTTTTTCCGTGGACCCTTCATATACAAAATGGCCGGTGAGATTATACCCATTTTCACTAGCGCCAAAGAGTTAGAAAATATAATTCGGGAATGGGATTCAATTTAATGAACCAGAGTCTGAGCTGAACTGTGATTCATATGTTGCCTCCCTGTCACACTTGCGTACGAATTGGCAAGCGCAACAAAGACCGCACGTTGATCAAGGTAGCGATAGGCCCTCTGATATGATGACTATGATGCTAACATTTGCAGCTTGACGCTTTGTGATCATACTTTATTAATTGACAATGTTATTATGAAAACTCGGTGTTGTAGGTGATATAATTTCAGAGAGATTCTTTCATCCATAAACTAAATCTACTTTCTGCATATCGCACACGTGATACACTTTTTTTCGAATGCAATAATTGCTATGAAGTAATTGCATCACCACAAATTGAGTGACCAATATTTTGAAAGTATCTATAACTATAACAAGATTAAAGAAAGGTAGATGACGCGCGTTATTTTGTTCTGTACTTTCACCTAATTTAATGATATTTTGATTTAGCTAAGTCATCAAATTACAAAACAAGTTATTGGTTTACGATTTTCTGGGATTAACTTTTTAGCCGTCCTAGTCTGATCAGACAATCAATATGCAGCTCACATCGCCAGATCCTAGCAAGTAAGGAAATGGTCTGTTTATCCCATTAGATGCAAGTTCTGATCTGCATTACATATTAGGCGACTAGAGCAAGCTGAATGAAAAATTCACGGCGGTTAAAACGTTAATATATCCACGTATTAATTCCTGTACTGAAAAAGTAACAGGTAATTCGCCTTCAATTCCCAAAAAAAAATTGAACATTTCCACAAATATATACCATCGTCAGTAGAATCCATAAAAAATTTTTAACAAAATAAATATGGCTGACTTTCCATCGCATTTGAAGTCTTTGGCATATATTATATCGTACAAGTTTTTAGGTTTATTTAATTTTTTTTGGATACTACTGACGAATGGTTAACATGTATTTTGGTGTCTCTCCGAAAAAAGTTCTTTATAATAGGGATGATGTCTATAGCCGAAGAAGTTATTACTAAAATGCATGTTGTAGTAATTTCTGTACAAAATTGGAAAGAACTTAAAAGAGTAAGTAATTTGGCAGTGGGTATACAAACGTGACGTCACTTTTGTATATTTCATATAAAACTGGCGATAGTTTTGATTCGCCAGTCACCATTAGTGGTCGGAACTTTGGGTGCAAAACTTTAACAAAACTTGTCAAAGGAAATAAAAGAGCACATACGTGACATACGTCCATAAAATATACATATCTACACACCCAAACATTGTAAGATTAGGTTTCCGAGATAGAGAATAACCCCCTTATTCATAAACGTTTGTTAACTTAACAAGCCGCTAATAATTGTTTGTCCCTTTTGCTCTTATGGACACATTGTTAAGACCGAAAGGGACAAACAATGATTAGCGGCTTGTTAAGTTAGCAGACGTTAATGAATAAGGGGGTTAAAATGGATACAGATTTTTTTATAATATTCGCATTTTTCTTGGCTTAAGTGTTCACATGTCAATTTTGAAGTTTTGTTAAAGTTTTGCGCCCATAGTTTCGAGCACTTAGTCATCATGCCCGTTGATATACTTACTTATTAAACGTGTTGTGTAGATTGTGAGCTGGTTGCGAGAGATCGATGTTGATGGGTTTGGAAGGCAGATGATCTGAGGATAGACGCTCCGACGCCTCCGAAACCAGCGTCATGTCTACATCTTCTAACTGAAAATTAAATAAAGTACTGTAAAACTACCCAACAACCCAACAAGTCCAAAAGCTCCCAACTAGGGTCCAAAACTAAGTAAAATATCTTCGATTTAGTGTAATTATTATATTATTGACTCAGTTGTTACACAAAGCCTTCTCATTAATGATTTAAAAACTTAGATAAAACCAAAATAAAAGATTCATGCTTAATTACGATTTGAACTTGTGGAGCATAGTTGTAGTACTGGACTATAGTTGTAGGGTTTTACGGTACTATAAAAATGCGTTCTAGGTACTTTAGGTTAGTAGTAGTTTTGCCTACGAAGATGAGAGTCCAGGGTTCAAATTCTGGTAATGGCCGGGTATGTTCTAACCCCCGTATATAAACCGGTAATTATTGTTTGTCCCTTTCAGTTTTATCAAAATGTCTGTAAGAACGAAAGGGACAAACAATAATTAGCGGCTTGCTAAGGTAAGAATATTATACATTAGGGATGATGACTGTAGTAAAAATACGACACGACATAATACACGAAGAATTATTACTAAGATGTAGATTGCAGTAATTTTTGTACAGAACTTCTATTTAATAAATTGAAAAGAACTTAAAAGAGTAGGTGATTTGGCAGTAAGTACTCAAACGTGACGTCACTTTTGAGTAAGTATTTCATATAAAATTCCATAGCGGTGATCGTTTTGACAGTTCGAAAAAAGATGCTGATTCGACTTGCCAGTCATCATCCCTTTTGTCACCACCCCAACTCCTCCTGAGGGTGTCGTAAGAGTCGACTAAGGGATTGAAGTGTCACTGACCATTTTACAAGATTCATGATGGGCAGCAGCGTCATCATAATGGACACATTACTGCGATCGCCAATCCGCTTGCCCAGCGTGGCGATTATGGGCATTTACCTCCTAATGCGTCTATACGCATAGTTAATAGGAGAGGCCTACGTCCAGCAGTGGACTAACATAGGCTGATGATGAAATTAAAGTTAAGAATCGTTTATCACAAGTATGAACTATAGTTCCACGTATTTAAATTTGCGTAAGTGGCGGGTTGATGTCGTGTTTGTCACTTTCAGTCTTAACAATGTGTACATAAGAGCAAAAGGGACCAACAATTATTAGCGGCTTGTTAAGTTAACAAACGTTTATGAATAAGGGGGTAGGTGTTTCTTTTGGCGGCATTTACAGGGCCCCATCTAATCGGCGGCAAGTCACCGCCTGCCTCGATAACATTTTAAAGATTGTTATGGCAGGTGTCCGGTCCGGACCTCTTTTCTATAGCTCCGTCTATGACTCATCCAAACTACATCACCACAGCCCGTACAGAATATGTAGTGCAAAATCTCTCTTCGGCTTTTCACGGAAACATCCGAATTCATATTGTTGTCACAATGAACTTCAGAATAAGTATATTGCACTGAAGCTAATTGAGACAGGGAGATTAATTCGGGCGTTTCCGAGATAAGCCAAAGAGAAAGGATTTTGCACTAAATCTGTAACTTTTTTACGTTTATGTTCAGAATACATAGTATTTCGAAGTTATCCCTGTGAACCTTTACCATTTATTTACTCCGTTGATATCAATATCGCTAAATGAAACATGAAATGATCAAGGGTAGGTTGACCAAAGCGTATGGACAAGGTTTTTTCCTTGAATTTTCATATTTTGATATTTGGTCCCATTGTAAAAGTTGACCTAAATCATTAACACGTTTGACGCCGGTGACAGAGCGTGTGTGACCAACAAAATCTGATTCCTATGCCAGTGACACACATACGTGATCAGAGTAACCTTATTCTTATGCCACTAGCATAAATCAAGTTCTTTCTCCTATGCCAATGCCATAGAAATACGAACGTTTTTGACACAAGTGCTGTGTCACTGGCATAAGAGTACAATCTGTTCAGTCGCACATGCGTGTCAATGGCATAGGAGTTCTATCAGATAATTTCGATCGACATAGTGTTAGCGCTTAGTGAAACAGTACTGGAGGCGAACGTGTTAAAAGATTCATGTTTCATTATCTTGAACCACCATTTTGTGAAAAACCTGTATATTATATTGTTTAATGGTCTTATTATCGGCCAAATCTCCTTCCGTATCATATATGAGTCCATTATTGCACTACTGTACATATAACTATACAATAGACGTCAAAAAGCAAAAGATAACTCATGAATATAAACAGACTACTAGTGCGTCTCAGTTTACGTAATACTGTAGTGTTTGCCAAGTTAGTTTACACCTATGTAAACATATGACACAATGCTTTTAAATTGTCACAAGTGTCGTAAAATCGGCATGCAAAGTACAATAGATTATTACGAATGATAGGATCGATAACCGGTATTATTTTAATCCATATCCGTAATAATAAATGATTATCTATGAGTATAACGTTTGTATTTTGTTTTCTTTTTAGTGTTTTTGTACTAAACTCCTTTTATTTTGCAGAAATTGTGTTTAACAGTTCCTGGGTAGAGTCAACCACAAAAAACTAGAGAGACGTCTGCTTTCTTCATGCCTACTGTATTAAGTGTATGATTGTACTGCAAAAAGTTTGTACTTAAATATCAGTAACCAAAGTTTAATTACGTACATTGTTCACGTTGCGTAAGTGACAGCAGTTTATTTATTCTTATAATAGCAGATAATGAGTAAACAAAAAAGTTCCGAAGTAGTTATATGAATAGCAGATACCGATATATCGGCCTGCAAACCTACCGATATATTGGTATTATTGGTATTATTACGTCGCTATTCTAAATAGGTCAACTACCTTTTTTTGTCACTAGACTAAACGTTCTATGTCTATGACTATAGTTCTATTGATTGAAACGATTATCACTCATATTTTAACATCAAACGGGACGTAGTCGCGCAAACTGGTTGCTATTATTACTTTCTAATTGTGACAACCCTTAAAATCACAGTTCAATAGCAGAAAAAGCAAAAGCTTGAATTTTTATAGGTACGCAGCCTCTCCATGGTAGGTCCCCACTAATCTATGGCAAAATCGTATAAGGTGCAAAGTGCTAATGGTTTATCAGGAACTTAGAACCTTACGTTCTTGCCGTCGTAATCAAGGCAGCGAGTTGGATGATTTTTTTCTAGCTAACTATGCAACTTCTGTCCCCTTTGTGACGGGACATAAACAAAAAGTATATACCCGAGTAAGTATTGACCCGAAAGTAGTCAAATAGCCTCACCTGCGGCTCCTCCTCGCTAACCAAACTCCTTCTCTTACTCGCATATTCTTTGATCGCATTGCTGTTATCTGTGTCCGTCTCAACATTGAAGGTCTTCAGCCTCAGTATCGGGCTCAAAGGCCCGAGGGGGTTGGAATACTTGTTGTACGTGAGGTATTTGTTCTGAGGCGGGTTTTCGACAATGCTCTGTATGCTGGGCCGCTGCGCCCGCTTCTTGGGTTTCACGTACGTCCGCGAGTCGAACTTGTGCTTGTCCGGTGTTGCGACATCATCTGGAACAATTGAGAATATTAGACGAGAGAAAACGGAAATATATTGACTGACTTCAAAATGGTGATATAAGATTAAATATCATGATTCTAATACATACATCATCACATCATCATATCATATCTCACTCCACTGCTGACCTCTCTTATTAACTGTACGTATAGAAGCATTAGGAAATGCCCATAATCACATTAATCACCACGCTGGGCAAGCGGATTGGCGATCGCAGTAATCTTTTCATTATGATGACGCTGCTGCCATCATCTTCTATCAAAGAATGGTCAGTGACACTTTAATCAATTAGTCGGCTCTTACGATACCCGCGGGAAGAGTTGGGGTGGTGACAAATGTATTCTTACTGCTTTCACCATACGGCACGGTGATTCTAATAATTATCTTATAATGTTTATTGAAATATAAAGTATTCTATTCTATTCTTGATTTTTTTTATTATAGGGTCAATTATGTAAACACAAGAAAAAAAAGCGGCTAAGTGCGAGTGGGTGCCATTGTAGTTAAACTGTTAACTTTAAGAGAAAATTTTATCAACATTTTTTTTAAATATATATAAGATAACTCACTTCTATTTTTCGTCTTATTTGGCCCCTCAAAAGTTGTTCCAGATAACATATAACAGTTGTTATAAAGTTATTATGCTGTAGTTTGACAAATCGACTTGTCAGTAGAAAAAACTGCATTAAAAAAAAGGTACCCTTGTAAAATAAGAGTGAAAGCTTTCATTGATACTCAAAGCAAGTGAATGGTTAGCGAGCTGTAAACGTTAGCATCTACATAACAGTAAGGCGTAATATATTTGAAGGTGCTAAATACTTATTTTCACGGTCACAAATACAGGGTGGAAAAAGATTTTGGGTCAGTGAGGGCAGCCACCAGATCCCGTGTAGCTACGCGAAAATGGTCTTAGGAGACCTTCCCGCGATTTTTAATTTAAAGAAGATTGGCGTTTTTAGATTTTGGAAAAAGTATACAGGGTGCGAGAAAATGGTCATTTTTGACAAACTTTTTTTGATGCCAATCGATCCTGTTTCTGTTCAGGATCAAAAGCGTGACAGATAATGTAATGAAAGTTTCACTTTTCTCCCATAGTAAATGTATGAAAACAGTTTTTTTTAATTATTGTCTTTTTTGTACGTTGCCGTAATTTGACCCCTAGGAAACTATTGGTACTGGATATGAATGGAATCGATTGACATAAAAAAATGAAGCGTGAAAAAAATAATTTTACTTTTTTATACAATTTGTATAGAAATGTTAAATCTCGATTTGCGGCTTTTCTAGCCGAACATTTTTTATGGCCCCATACAAGGTTATGATCCTGAAAAAAGTTTGCAAAAAATTACCATTTTCACGCAACCTGTGTGTTTTTTCCAAAATCTGTAAACGCCAATCAATATTCATTCATTTAAAATCGAGGGAAGGTTTTCTAAGACCATTTTCGCGTCGCTACTCCTCTGGATCTGGTAGCTGCCCTCACTGACCCAAAATATTTTTCCACCCTGTATTGTAATATTTGTTTACAATACCACATCATTTAATATGGCCTACTTCACAACTGTCATGAACGCATGAGTATGTCAAAAGCAAATGAGCAAGTGATATGCATAATAAATAGAGAATGCTGACATAAAATTATCGCCGTGCAATATTAATTTGTTCTACCGGACAAGCATACTGATATCCTGCGTGACGAAATATAACTTATTTGTTATTTAGATATTATACAGAATTAATGTACCTAATTGTAAACGTATAATTATTTGTATATCTTTTTGTCACCGGCTTTGAATCCCGGTCTTTTGATATGCTTGCATTGAGTATACTGATCCAACGTAGATGTCATATCATATCATATCATTTATTCAATGCAACCATGGTTATTTTACAGAGGTGTTTACAGATTGTAGGTACAAACATGGACCCCACTAGGGTGTAACATTTTTACATACACAATAGTACAACAAAACAAAGCAAAACAATGTCGGAGAAGTCATGGTGTCCATATCTGAACAAACCACAGCTACACAATAAAACGCATTCTCAGATGTTTTTTAGCATCCTGGCCGCTCCGATTTGTCTCTTTTATTCCAACGGAGGCATCATTAGAGTGACAGAGAAAATCCCAGAAATTTTCGGTGTTCGCGGTAGCAGGCTAGAATGCTTCAGCCAAGTTGCCAATCGCTAACGCTTAGCAGCGTATCGTAGTTTTCCTTCTCTGTCATTATTTCATATTAGCACCACAAAGACAGCTGCCTTTCGTTTACGATCGACGATTAAGCGTTAGCTTGTCTAAGCACCCTGATACATATACTTTAATATGTAAGCTATGTATGATACGTTTATGATTTTTGAAATATCGCTTTATTAAAGTGCTGAAACTTGAAAGGTAAATTTTGTTTGCATGTTATTTATATACGTAATCCATTTTCGCAATGATAACGTATCATTTGATCAGCGATATAATATTATTAGGCGTATATCGAGGTCGCATTGTGTATGCTGTACAACACTCAACGAATTGGAATCTAAAGGTGCATTCAGACCAAACGAACATTCGCTATTCTAACCCCCTACTCTACGAAATTCGATCGTTACCGCACCTTTAGGCCACCACTCAAGAATCATCTCAAAAGGACAAGTAGAAAAGGATTTCGTCACTCTCACTTCGACATGGTTCCTTAGTGGCCTAGGATTCCAATTGGCAGACTGTAAAGGTGCATTTAGACCAAACGAGCATTCGCTTATTCTATCCTCTACTCTACGAAATTCGTTCGTTGCACAAAACGTGATTCGTCCAAATTCGTTGATTTCGTAGAGTGGGGGATAGAATGAGCGAATGCTCGTTTGGTCTAAATGCACCTAAACTCTACAACAGATTGATTAGGTAGTTCGCTGGAGGACGTGTTTCCTCCACGCATGCATGAATACATTGTGTTATCGTATCGCAAAACGCTAATGAAGCACAACAACTACGTAATATGTAGGACAAAGAAAATCATTAATTAGGTACCCGATTTGTTAGAGAAAATTGAGAATAATCTTGAACATGCAGGCAGATCAACTACTTTTACAATGCATATGCTCAGAAAGTGCTCTTTTTAAGGGTAAACTTATTTCCGCACGTGTGCAAGATTTTTTTTACATAGTACTTTTCCGCACGGCCTGGTTGGTACAGCCGAGATAGTTGGGTTTTCCTCGCATAATGCATAGTAAAATGTTGTATGCTTATGGTACACATGTTGAAATGCGGGCTTCCCACACTTGTATCATAAATAACAATTTTAGCTTATTTGGACTATTTTTAGATTAGTTATACTTTGGTATAGTCATACAATTGGGTTGGGACCTTGTCGAAGTGACATTTTATAAATCAGAGTGGTAGGAAATCTTCTTCTATTTATCATTTTGAAACATTTCTACAGTGGGCTAGGGCGAATTAGTTGAGTGTACAGTCGACGTCAAAGATATCATTACGGTTTAGGTGCCAAAAATATATTTACTCAACTTTATTGCCTTGACATTAAGGTCGTGTAAATATATTTTTAGCGTCGACTGTACCTATTCTAGTTTGTGATTATTAAACTTTTAGCGTGTGGGTCTTTTCGGAGATGATGTATTTCTTTATGGAATTTTGGCGTTTCATAGAACAATAGGCTCCAGTCCCACGCTTTGTATGGATAATTAACAGCAATAAGAGATCAAATAAATGTATCTTACTCGTTAGGCCTAGACGTTAACTAGTAAGTAGTGGGCGAATGGTTTGCTTTGATTTATTTATCTCAAAAAATAAATTACAAAATTATGATACACTAATCTATATGAATTTAAATTATGATTGTCAAAATTTCATAATTGGATTGGTTATTATTATATTCCGCCGATTTTTCAATTTCAAATTACTGTTTTGCATTGTTTGTAACATGTTGTAATACAATAAAGTGTCCCGCATCTTACGTCCCTAATACTTCCGTTAAGCATTTTAGCAATAAGTTTCAAATATTGTATTTTTTTTTGATCCATTTTATTATGATAGGTAGAAATTATAAGTATATATTATGTTTACATATAATTATGTGTTTACACCCCTGTAAACTGCAATTGAGCGATATCATGTTTACTAAACAAAACATGACAATAAAAGCAGTGTCTTGCACATTAAGTAAGATCATTATTTCCCAAGGAATTTGAACACTTACCAGAAAATAAGTAACAAAGCAAGGGTTAACAAACCCATTAACCTGTGTAAACAACTTCGGACCGTAATTACCTGCATCTTTCAATTTGCACCCGGACTTATTGTAACAATGATTCTTTGTCTAAAACAGTGTTTTCTAAAGAGAAAACGCAGGCTGATATCCCCTTGCAGCTTCCTATGATAAAATGGGACGACATAAGAATTTTCCAATAAAAATTCCGAAATCCTGATTCTTTTAGATTTAGGCATACTAATCTAAATTAATGAGTGTACCTATACATAAAACTTACGATTACAAGTAGAAAATAAAATATTCTACTTTACACCTTCATTTATTATGTTATGAATGGCTAAATAAGCAATATATCGTCGGCTGACAACCAAAACTCACCATAAAAACTGACACTACTCTTAGCAACCTCTTATGTTAGTCTTAAGTCAGAACTGAGATACGAGCTTTATTTCAAGTAGGTATTTGTTACTTAGTGAGTTTTGCTTGTCAACCGACGAATAAGTATAAATAAAAAGCAACGAATCCGCTATCAATATTAACTCGTGTCCTGCATATTATGTACGTAGGTTTCTACAATGATTTTGTAGATACCTGCACAATATAATGTTATAATATTTGTAAGATAAATAATTCCATAAACCATTTGTATGCACACTCATGTCACGCATGTGCACCGTCAGGAAACGGGCGAAACTTGTCAAAATGTCATGTCATGTCATGACAAATAAGAACTGCCTTGCATATAACTGGACTTAATACATCGTTGCTATACAAGGGCTTCGATTAAAATGAACTACCGAGACACTAAATAAAAACCCATGAATAAATTTCTTACGTCTTAAGTGTGTTTTTATTATTGAACTTCACTTCATTAACTATTGAATAATGAAATTAGCCGCAGAAAACAGGAAACTGCACCATTATTTTCCTTTCGTAATTAATATAAACTTTAATATTAGAAAAACTTTATCAATATGTTTTAATGTGAAATAATTAAAACTAGTTCATCATTATTCATTATTGTAATATTAAAAATAAATATTATTATAATGTTTATATTTAACTTACTAAATAGCTGTAATGAACGATCCGTAAGTGTTAGAAACGTCGGGATGTAGTTAAATTAATTAATATACGCGATATAACATATTAAGGTAAATGCACCTACTGCTTGACCTCTGTGGTTATTTATACTTATGTACGTAAAGAAAGCTTTCTCTCTTATTGTAGGAATAACGATCGTACAGTGATAAATAAGCCGCTTAACTTTCTTTTCGTCCCCTTCTTTGGCGATATAAGCCATACTTTAAGCCACGAGTAGCCATGATAAATTGTATGACGCCGGGATCTACAGGTAGTATAAGTACATACAGACTAGCTGCAAATAGACCAAATTATCGTCACCAGCACGCTTAGCACATGATTTGTGCGACAGTATGTCGCTGCGAGATAGATTTCTGGTCTTTTACTAGCTATACTAATAAAAGAGGGACGAATAGTCTCGCGGCGGCATATTGTCGCATCAATCATGTGCTAAGCCTACTGAGCGTTTAAAAAAAAACTGGACACCGAATTCTTTTAGATCTGGACTAGCTTGGGCTCATTCAAATCAGAATCACTATTAGAAGTTCTCAACTTCATTAATATTTTTTAAACGACTTCAAAAAAGGAGGAGGTCCTCAATTCAGACAGACAGTTTTTTGTTGTTGTATGTATCTTAGAATCGTATACCCATTTTAATTATACTTTTTGTGATCGAACGTGTATAACACCGAGATTGGTCCCGTTGGCACCAAGTTGGGGTCTGATGATGGGATCTTGGAGAAATCGAGGTATCTCTTCAAATGTTATAGGTACATGTATGGCGCTTTTGGTATTTTTCATACATTTACAAGAATTTGCATTCAGAAAGTAGGACTTGATGATAGGAAACCAATGACGGAAACCACAGATGATAGGATCTTGGAGAAATCGGTTGAAGTCAGTCGTTTTAAAATTTTTAATTTGGTGATTATTTTGTAGTCAAAAATACCAAGCGGTAAGGAAGCTTATTACTTATTATTAAGGAAGCCTTAAATATTTCAGAGATACCTGTAGAATTTCTTCGCTTCTAACAGAATACATGAGGTGAGGAATCTATATTCAAAGATGTTTACTATTTCTTTAGATTTTTATAAGCAATGCAAGGGATTGACGCCCAAAAAAAAATTAGAAGCCCCTGGCCTCGATAATATAAATCTTATTACACGTTAATGATATAGTATTATAATGTCTAATAGACTAGGTTTAACAATAAAGGAGTTAATGGGGTCATTAGTTCCCTTGGTTGCGGTTTGGCGGCCCGCGCTTTCTTCGAGGTCGCAACGTGTGGGCTTGAATTACACCGAGATTTTATGCGATTTCTCTGTTCTACGTGTCGGTCCGCGATCGGAATTGTCGCCATTTATCCATTGCAATATTCTCATTGTCACAATAATCAGTCAATCAATTGGAATACTAGATCACTAAAGAATTGTGGCAATTTTTATACCAGTAATTGGAGTTCGAGGCCAACGAAACTACGACAGATGCGTTATTGTCAAATCTGTCAAAGTCTCTTATGTCATTGTCAAGTAAAGTTTTCAGGTTTCCACAACCTTTTTGTTATTTCATTAATTTATTTAAAATAATTCCTAATAAAAACATTATATACCACTGTAGTGTTTTTACGCGTTTCTGTTTAATATGGCTGTCACAACTAGGATTTTCTTAAAAACACGTAAATACCTATAAACTTTTCTTTTCTCTTAACTAACATTGATATGACAACATTTTCTTGTAAAGAACTTAAAATTACCAGTGAACACAAACGACAGCGTGCCATATTGATTAAGACAGTACATACTCGTATAACATTTCACCCAGTATATTTCATTTGGAATTTAATTTTTTGATGATGGGGTGTATAGCGAAGCTAAACATGGCTGAACCAAGTGGGTCACCTTGTTAACAACCTACAGAAGAAAACAAAACGTTAGATCTCTATGATAATTTAAATGGAGAACTATAGCACTGCCAAAGAAATTTGTAGGTCAAAGGAATTTTACGAATACGAAATGAGAACATAAAGCACGCTACAATGTATTATTCTGCAATTTTCTAAACGTATGCAGAAATAGGGTTTTAATTTATGTGTAGTTAAATTGATGTACCAAATGTTATTAACACATGAGGTGATACCAGCGCAATACCAGCTTTGTTACTAATAATTGCGGATAATTCCGTTTTTATTAAAATATCTTATATTTACGTGAAAATAAGTAAATAATATTGTTTCTATAAATTAAAGAATTAAAATTACCAATAAATGAGATATCTCAACGTCTGTTTTTAGAAAATAAGGATTTACTATTGTATGAACATTTCATTGTTGTGGCAATATTTTCGTAGATTCTTTGGCCTCGAACTCCAATTAGTGGTTTAGGGGAGGCCTATGTCCAACTACTGATATATGACTGATCAGATATATGGGGCTAGCAAAGCATATCTCGCGTTTGACAGCAACTCGCAGCTACACTCTTTTTAATCAATACAATTGAACAGAGACGGGTAGCTGCGAGTTGGTGTCAAACACAAGATGTGCTTCGGGGTACGATAAAAAATAATACTAAATAAATAATCAATATCTTGGGACATCTTACACAAATCGACGTAGTCCCACGATAAGCTCAATTAAGGATTGTGATGTGTGTGGGTACCAAGCGACGATATATATAATAGATATTTAAATACATAGACAGCCATGACCAAGGAACAAATATTTGTGATAAAATAAATACACAAATAATGCCCTTGCCGGAATCCGAACCCGGAACCTCCAGCTTCGTAGGCAGGGTCACTACCAACTAGGCTACGGAGGCTGACTGATGCTGATGTGCATGTGCGAGTTTTGGTCTAAACTTAATTCCAATTTTAACTAAAGGATTAACATTAAATGTCGATTGTCAAACAGCTGAACCCCTGTCACCGACCACAAAATAACAGTACACAATAAGATGAACAACCAATTATCAATACGTAATTGCAATCGGAAGCACCTTCCTCGAGCACTTTCACTACCATGCTATGAGTGCTATGACTCAATATGACGCTATAGTTCTTGCCAATAAAAAACAAAAACCAATCAAAACCTCCCGCTATCGGCACTGTATTGTAAACTTTATTACTGTTACATAAAGTTGCTCTTGACGATAAGTATCGCGGATATAAAAGTGAAACGTAACGATGTATGGAGTTTCGAATATCGAGGCGTAGGAGTGCCTTAAGGAGATGCAAATGCATTGTCTGTACGAATGAAGTACCAATCATGAGCGGTAGGATTGCTTCCGGACGAGTATATTGCATTTATTGTTGCTTTATTTATAATATTCAAGGTCAGTTCATTAGTCATAATAGCGGCCATACCGCGAACTTTGATACACGAATTCAAGGGATCTATCTCCGTCACTCTAATGATCCTTTCATTGGTGTGACAGAAGCAAATCCCCAAATTTACGTATTTCGAAGTTCGCGGTACAGTAAACTAAATATAAGTAATGTCAACTGTGTGATGTAATGATATGGTATCATCGTTAACGTCATCACTTCTTCAATTTCACCATATAATTAAGTACCAAAATAAGAGTATATCGAATTCGTAGCTGTTTAGGGGCTAATTGATATATTTTTTCTCAAACTTGCTACGGAATGTTGATGTTACATACTTTAAATTAAACCCGGAAATAGGTACTATGTATCTGTTGTCATGTGCTAAGATGATATGTAAAGAGATTCATGTATTTATTTCACACCTAGGACTGCAAACAAACTGTCTTTTGTTTTGAAACGTCAAATTGTGACACTAGGCCTGGACATACAGCCACAGAAAAAAAAAATCCTTAGAACTAATGTCTATACCACCAGGTAAAAGGATACCTCAAAAAGATAAAAAAAAAATTAGGCGCTAATGTTTTTTTTTAATGTTTTACGATACTGTACTATTGGTTTATTTACAAATTAAATAGTATGGTTCGGCGAAATCAGTTCGTTTTATTTCATGGCAAGTTTGAGAAAAGCATTAAGGTGCGGTTAAACTAAAAGAGCATTCGCTGTTCTAACCTCCCACTCTACGAAATTCGATCGGTACACAAAACGTGATTTGTTGATTTCTTAGAACGGGCGCTAGAACAGCGAATGCTCTTTTGGTTTAACCGCACCTTTATACAAATCTCGGCGAGAAACAGGGTTACAGGCCGCGTATCCCTATCTGATATACTTGGTCTGTAACCCTTCGTTTCCCGTCCTCTATCTATAGTAATGTACTATTACAATACGCGCTGAAATGCATTAAATGAGAATGTACAATAAATAATGACACTAAAATCTTTAAAGAATATTTTGTTATTCGGCTCTAACTTCTACCATCAAGTCCTTCAACTAACATGTAAAAGTTATTTCGTCTGTGGCAAGGCCTTTAACCACATTAAAAACTGTATTTTATTGTATGCGATTATGTTGGTGAAACTAGTTTAATACTTCACTATTGACGGCTCCACTATTTATTATTCGTTCTTTAATCAGATGCTTACGATTTTTCATAGCATACCGTAGTTTTAAAATTGTTAGAGCCGCCATCTGAATCACCACTGTAAGGTTTTCTCTTTAAATTAATATTAAGCTCTCCTAGTTGATATTGTATATACGGGTCCCCTAAGGCCTTTTTTCAGTACAGGTGGCCCTCCGAAGTATCGACCTTACAAGAAATGAACCACTACTCGCACTAGTGCGCAAGAAAAGCACCATCTGTACTGAAATACAACAACTTACCGAAACGCACCTTTGTACTATAGTAGGAACGACCAGGGGCTTATTTCTCGAAAGCTTGTAACTTGTAATACAAGCGGAAATCTTTATCTAATTAATAGTGTCAAAAAGAGACTTTCACTTGTATTACAAGTTACAAGCTTTCGAGAAACGGGCCCTAGGTATCGTTGAATCCGAAATTTATAATTTCAAATATCGAATACAACTATTCGGATGCGGAAGCACCGTGTGCTTACCATGAGCTGCCACCGCGTTATTAACGCGCACTTACTTTATATCCATCCCGCTCGTACTCGCGTATTGGTGCGAGCGAGCCAGCTCATGGTATAGCTATTGTTCTCTTTTTCATCAGCAGCTTTTTGGCGCGAGGGCGTTGACATCGGCAGGCGGCAGTTTGAAGATGGTTCGTTTTTTTAAAACAACTTTTTATAAACTAATCAGACAGTTAATAAATCTTGTAAAAAGAGTTACCGAAATGTGACTAGTTACAATCGTCGTACAAAGAAGGGCCGTTTAAAACTTTACAGGATTTTTTTCCCGGGTTACAAAGATTATATTAAGAAAATTTCTTGAACTTTCAAAACTACATTAATGTACATAGATTAAACTAATCTAGTTAACCTAACCTATATCTAAGGTTGGCCCTTGTGGCATTCTATCGAGGATGCTGGCGGCATTTCCTCGCTGTATCGCAAATCGCAATACTGATGCGATGTGCGAGGAAGTCACCGATCTTCGGTCTTTAGTTACGTCAACCAGAATTAAAATAGTACATTTCGATGCAAGTTCCAAAAAATTTTTTTTCGACGAGAGTGAAAGTTGGTTCCCGAGTGAAACGAGGGCGACAATAACCCGAGCTAAAAAGTTTTTACACGTGTAACGAACGACTTTTTTCATAACAAGTGCCTTAAAAAGAGAAATTTACGCACACGAAGCGTGCGCAAACTTTACGTTTCCGCACTAGTTAGGAAAAAAAAATTATTATCTTTGATTAATCAAGATTACACTATTTTAACACCTCCGTATTAAAGTAGTATAAAAAACTTATTAGAGTGACAGTGATAAATTGAGGTAAAAGAATAGTTTTTTCCTTGGACGATTTTCTGCAATGAATTTTAGAATGACCTAGAAATAAATCAATTTCTGATGCTAGAACTTTAGCTTCCAAGTATATTTTACGTGATTAGCATTGCCGCTGAAACTACAAAATGACTATTACCCGAGTCGACCATTTTATTTTATTAAACGTGCGTAATTAAGTGAAGGGTCCACGGAAAGAACATGTCTAGTCAATTCAAATTACAGAAGGAAAACCCACCTTACTTTTAACAGAATAAGGTGTGAATTTGCCCTAATTTTTTTAGGCTTGGACATGTTTTTTCCGTGGACCCTTCAAGTAAGGAAATACTTCATTTAAAAGAAAGAATGTATGAGAGGTACACTTAAACAATTGGAACCCCATACCACTCTAGAACCATATTAAAGTAATAGTTTCTTACTTTACTTCGAAACGGTTCCTGAGTGGCCTAGGATTCTTATTGGTTGACTGTACCTGTCTATGTATGTAGTCTGTGTCTCCTTACTGATATGCCGAATCAAAGCAAACCATCTTTGTAAGTGCACAATTTTATGTTATGACGATCGATTAAGTCAATAATTAAAGTAATTTCCTAGACGATCAACTAAAACGACATATGACCTAAATTGCTACATTCCCGTAAACATTTTCAGCGGTGATAAAACGTTTAGAGCATTTATGGATAAAGAAAACGCTAGAACAACTTATTTGCCTTAGCCTAGCCTGTATATAGATACAGACTGACAAGGTTAAGAGACGAGTATGTGAGAACGTGCATTTCCTAGTAACTCCGAACGAAGACAGCAGGAAATATTCGTTAAGTATCCATCGGATAAGTAAACTGTTATTATAAGCTGTAGTTTCAAGTAGTACACGTAAACAAAAACCTAGAGCGGATATTTTAGGACCGTTCTTTAAAACAGTTTCTTATGAGTAAACGGATAAATATCTGAAGAAACAAATTCATAAAAAAATATCTTGGGACGGTAAGCTAGTAAGCTAAATAATAATTACGGCTTGTGATACCAAGCGACGATATACATATATATAATAGATAGATACTTATATCACTTATAAAGACTGTCCACGTAAAAAAGTGGTCGACATAAAATTCTTAAAAAAATAAAATAAAAGAAAAATGAAATATATCACTGTGACAGTTAGAAAGCGGTATATACAGTGTGTTACCATGAGCCAGGCTTTTACGAAAATAGGTAATAATACGCATTACTGGAAATCGTTTTCGAGTATTAAGAGTTGACAAATATTTAAATTAACTGAACAATTATTTTAATTTCGTTCGAACGATCAATGTAACGCGTGTACTGCTTAGTTGTCAAACGTTGCGAGTGGCTGCGATCTGTCATTGTCAAGTGCCAATTAACGATTTATTTTGAAGTACATTGCTTCTCAATTAACTTTTCTTAGAAAGTTAATTACTTTTAAAATTAGGATTTTTAAACAAATAATGCACATGGTTTGGCTAAGAATCTGCATCTCAATCCTCGGTTCAAATAAAAGCCTGCATCATGGTAACACACTGTATAAGGTTTATTTTGGGACTACTTTCGATTTAAAAAATAATAACTATAATAAAATGGCCTCTAGCCAACTGGACAAGCGCAAAAGTATTTTGTACATTTACAATGAAAATCCTGATATGTCGCAAGCTAAGCTAGCTAAATTATTACCCATTCCTAAATCTACAGTCCAAAAGGTATTGGCTAATTATCGCTCGAGGTTGACGGTCGAAAAGAAGAAAGGTTCGCGTAGAAAACACAGTTCCATGGATAAAAATAAGGCAAGGAAAGTCATTGAGCACTTTAAGAAGAACCCAACACTGTCCATTTGAGACGTCGCCAGGAAATGTAAGTTATCGAAGTCGTACGTCCAGAAGATCAAACAAAAAGCAGGTTTACACTCATATAAAGCGTCTAGCGTTACAAATCGCAATGCTATTAAACAAAAAATATGTAAAACTCGAGGCCGAAAGTTGTATACAAATTATTCAACGAAATTTGATTGCATTTTGATGGACGATGAGACCTACGTCAAGGCAGATTTCAAGCAGTTGCCAGAGTTACAGTTTTACGTCGCAAATAAACTAGGAGGTATTGATGATAAATTTACAACAAAAAAATAGACAAGTTTGCAAAAAAAAATTTAGTGTGGCAAGCCATATGTACATGTGGTAAAAAAAAGCAAATCTTTCGTTACAACTGGCACGGTTAACAAAGTCGTTTACATGAAGGAGTGTTTAAAAAACGTTTATTGCCGTTCATAAGAAGCCACGCCCAGTCAGTCATATTTTGGCCTGATTTCGCCACTTCCCATTACGCGAAATCAGTTTTGACATGGTATGACGAAAATAATATCTCTGCTGTACCGAAATCTGCAAATCCTCCAAACTGCCCAGAACTCCGGCCTGTAGTGAAATTCTGAGCAATAATGAAATTAAAGCTAAAAAGAAGTCAGAAAATTGCTACTGATGTACAACAATTCAAAAAATATTGGGATACAACATGTAAAACGATCACCGAAACCGATGTACAAAGATTGATGGAAGGAGTAAGAAGAAAAGTCAGGGCATTTTATTAGTCTTAATGTGTTGCACAAGTCTTGTATTATATTTTAAAGAACATGAATTATACTATTATATAAATATATAATTACTTCGTTTTTGTTATTTTTTTCATCTTATTTGTCATTATAACGTCGACCATTTTTTTACGTGGACAGTCTTTATGCATAGACGACCACGAACAAATAATAAATAAATACACAAATAATTCCGTCGCCGGGATTCGAAACCGGACGCTACAGCATTGTAGCAACTTCAGCCTCCGTAGCTATTTAAATATTATCGATGAGTAAATTCGTGTTGGATATAATCGTTATGCAGAGGAGACAAAAAGTATATGAAAGTTGGTTAAGTCAGTACTTAATCAAGTTACGCCATTGCCTTACAATGAGGTTACGTTTCTACCAGTGAGTAGGTATGGGAAAAACGAGGAACGCGCGACTTCCTAATAATTCCAATAGTAAATAAACTGTCATACTCTATAAAAGGATTTTCTTTTGACCCCTAAAGATGTGGAAACATTAAAAAATATGTTAACGGTTTTAGAAAACGTTCTATATCAAATCAAACGATTCTTTATTCTAGTAAGCCTAATAGTAATAATCATTTTTGAATCGTCAGACACAATAGCAAGGAAAAAAAGACTAACCTAACCCCTACCAGCGGGACTTATTTTTTCAAAATAGTATAGTAATACATCTCATTAAAGTAACATACTTTAAAGAAGTTATTACATAAAAAAATAAAGCAATTGAAGAAACATCCGTTTTTATAGCTCTGGTGATATGGGTAATTTTTGACTTGACTTTATCGCAGGCGCAGTTATTTTAGAAATGTCCTGTCGATATAAATTGGAACGAATTTAAGTTTTCAAGAACAATATTTTGTTGGTGAGACTGTTTTCCTGTTATTGCAAATTAATTACCGGTTCTAAAATAAACATCAGACATGCAAGTATGCCGCACTAACTACAAACGTATATCCATTGCAATTGGATAATCGGGCTGGCATTGAACCGATTGTGACTTATGAATGGGCCGGGACAGTGGTGGCCACTGATGTTTAGAAATGTACAGACAAGTGCACAAACATGTATCGAAAGAATCCATTTATAACATAAATATTCTAAGTTCTTATAAGATCGGAATCCATTGCGATGTATTTTGAGCAACTTGTGTGCAGTACACCTATATTTTTGTACATGACTTTCAATTTTTTTTCAATTTCACGGAAATCTATAAAGATTTTGATGTCATAATGAACTTCTGTATTTATTGCACAAGAGCTAAATATGATAGATATATAATTTCTGACGTTTCCGTGAAAATCCGATAGGAAATGATTATGCACTACATCAATAACTAACTAGACTTTGAACCAACCTTCCAGTAAAGGAAGGAGATATATCTAGGTAATATCGTCGGCTGACAAGCAAAACTCACTATAAAAACTGTCACGACTCTTAGAAACTTCTTATGTCAGTATTAAATCAGAACTGAGATAAGAGCTTTATTTCAAGTAGGTATTTCTTACTTAGTGAGTTTTGCTTGTCAACTGACGATATTAATTCGTGTCAGGCAGTATCGTCTTATTGAAACGCTTCGAGATATCTTTTACTATTTAGCGGTTGATCAATAAGCAATTGCTTTGAAAATGGTAACATTTAAGTAGGAAAAAATGACGTCTATACTCATAAAATGAATAGCACGAAAATGGAGCTAGTCGTAAAACGTGAACTTAAACTATTAACCGATAGTGCAATAGCTAGAAAATAATGCATAATTAGCATTGGCTATAAAATAATACATCCAAAAGATACAGTTCCGATAGCTTAAGTAAGTATCTACCTCCTTGAAAGACCGGTTGCTGTGTCAATTTCACAAAAACCACGCAACAAATTAAAATTCATCAAAACGGTAAAATTACAGCTACGGCTACGGCAGCGCTACAAAAAGAATAAAAAAAATCGATCTTTTATCCTTCTTTCGTTTTAGTAGTTATATTTTCGATTGGGAGAAAAGAGCATCCTCTGCCTACGTTTTAATTAATTTGCGTTCAAAGTTCAAACTAGTTTAGAGATAATTAGCCGTACCTACTACTTTTTGCATTATTTCGGCGTAAATAGGTCAAACGGATTACGGCTCAGATCATAGACCCAATACCCACTCTTTACTGCTTTACGAGCAGGAAGGCATCAAATAATGAATGAACCAAATAGATTGACAGTAGTCACGCATAGCTCTCGTCTCGAGCTTATATTAAATTACATGTAATTTAGAAAGACGAGGGAACGCGTAATGTTTTATGCTGACGTAGTCTTTTTTTTACGTTCACCTGAAGCATATCCATAAGCAAAACCTGTAGATACTAAGCAGCAGCTGTAATGTAGTTTATAGACGCTTGCAGAGGGAGTCTTTAAATTCAAAACAGTATAACATAGTGACCCTGGCTACGAAGCTGGAAGTTCTGAGTTCAAATCCGAAATCCAGGGCATTTATTAGTGCGTTTTTCGCAAATGTTACATTGGTCAAGATTGTTGATTGGTTGTTGGTAGTAATTATATGTTTCTCTATCTATTATATACGATATTTATATTGTCGCCACCCAGTAGTTAGTACAACAGAAGCAAGCTTGAGCTTACCTTAAGGTGCTTTCAGACCAAACGAGCATTCGCTATTCTAACCCCCTACTCTACGAAATTCGATCGTTACACAAAACGTGATTCGTTGATTTCGTAGAGTGGGGGATAGAATAGCCAATGCTCGTTTGGTCTGAATGCACCCGTAGGTGTAAATCGTTTTGTGTCAAAAATTACTACGAGATTTATTATTTATTTATACACAATAAGTGACACTTATGCCAATGGCTGTACGCAGTACATGGAATCGGATCTTTGTTCGAACCTGATGAGCCGCAACGAGCGACGCAGATCCGCGCCGTCATTTGTGCGCCGGCATGGCGCCGGCGCATAGATAATTCGCTTTTAATTGGCCTTTTGTTTAGACTTTAATTCAAACTTCATTTACCCATGGATGAAAAAGTAAAACAATGCGAATTTTGGAGACAGCTGTTTAATAAGCTCGAGTAGTTATTAATATTTGACGTCTTAATAGAGATATCATATCAAATAACTTGTCAAGATATTGAATAAGATATTACATATCTAATTTTAATATCTGTGTGACTGAATTTGGTATTCATTAGCAACTGAATATGGGCATAGTAATTGACAAAAAATATTTTTAAGCAAAAAAGTTACAGGTTAGTAATTGCTTGCATCTATGTAAATCCCTATGCATAATATATTGTAAAGGTCAATTGGTCACAAATAATTGTGTTCTTGTGCACTTGGAATTTGCAACTGAGCAGAATAAATATCAAGGAGAGTTGCAAGCACAATCTTCTTGTACATATCTATTTGAAGGGTGCACGGAAAGAACATGTCTAGTCAATTCAAATTACAGAAGGAAAAACCACCTTACGTTTAACAGAATAAGGTGTGAATTTGCCCTGATTTTTTTAAGCTCTAGACATGTTTTTTCCGTGGACCCTTCATTTAGTTTAAACATACTTGGAACCCCAAGTTCTAACATAAGTTGTGTGTTTTATAAATGTTGGTCATTTTTAGTTTAAATATACTTAAGAGAAACCTGTTGCAATATATAAAATATGAGTGAGTTATAAAAGAAATGTACTTACTTTTCAGTAAATTATCTAGCACCAAGTACAATTCCGATTCTGTTTTAAGGTAGTCATCATCCTCCGTGAATGGCCAATCGAAGGACAGCTGCCAGTCTACAATGTCTAAGGCCTCACCGGCATCATCTTCAGCAGTATAAAGCCTGTAACAATAAAAAATCTTTACAATTGCTCCTTCTGCAAGTCTTCCTTTTCAATTTTACAAATAATTTAGTACTTGTGGGTTACATAATGATCATTTCAAGGCTTGTTACAATAACAATAATTTCAAGGCTTAAACTCCAAAGTCTTAAGGACTTGATTATATTTGAGAATTAAATAAGTGTTATCTTATGTGTATGGAATGGATACTATGGATGCAAGATACCATCCTTGCTGCCTCAAAGCTTAATAGATTCTTTAAGACTCAAGTCTTCAAGCCTCAAAACAAGTGTATGTCACAACACTGAGAGACAAAAAATGTCCATTCAGTAGACCTGATATTTGATGTATCACATGTACTTGGACGCATTGGACTAAGGAATGGACGCAGCCACCCTCAAGAGATTGGCAAAGACTAGAAAGCTAAATGCCATGCTGACCGCCG
>JALPQI010014743.1:0-28180 GCA_025490895.1 Thaumatotibia leucotreta
ATCAGTGGATGAACAAAATAGAGTTGCTCCACTCTACAGTTGTTTGGACAAAACATCCTGCCATCCATTATATTAATTTGACGGGTTGTTAAACTGCGAGACCTCTGTTTAGGTATTCTCTATCTATTATATTAAGTGGAAAAATCAGAAAACTGGTACAGTCAAAGACAAATTTAAATTAGGTAGGTATATAAAAATGCTCAAAAATATGTCCCAGTTCACTTTAATTCTGTGCAATAAGAATGTTATTTATAACATATTTATAAGAGGTTTCTTTCGATACCTATTTTTGCTGTGGACTTACTTTATTAAATTTAAATTATAAAAAAAATGTAAGGGCTAAGTAGTGATAAGGCTCTCCTCACTCGTGCACGAATCGCGTCGTTCACGGCAATCGCGGCACGAATTTACGAATGCAAGTATTGCACAAGTTACGCAAATAACTCGCTCCACACTCGCGTTCCCGGCTTTGGTCTTTGGTGCCCTGTAGATATAACAAGCTATTTCATAAAGAGAAAATATAAAGGTTAGTGGGTATCAGTGGTCCTAATTCTGCGCCTCTGAATTCCAGGCCCCTCCCAATGCCGCCTCACATTCCCCATTACAAAACGCCCCATCCACAAATGCGAGCTGCCGCGCCGCGAGACTATTATGGTGATGGAGGCTGGTGGGGGCCTTCAGAAAGCTGGAAGTGCCGAGGAGGGAAAGGAATTACTATCCTGCCGTTATGCAGAAAAGCGAGTTTGAGCGGTTGAAGGAACAGGCTAAGGCATGTATCATCATTATCATTAACCCTCTTAGTCCACTACTGAACATAGGCCTCTCCCATTACTTATGGTATGGACGCATTCGGAGGTAATGCCCACAATCGTGGACCAGTGGATTAGCGATCGTTGTGTCTACTATGTTGATGCTGCTTCCCATCATCAACCTTCAATAGATTAATGGTCAGTGGTGACACTTAAATTTCTTAGTCGATTCTTACGACACCTACCAAAAGAGTTGCGGCGGTGACAAATTTATCTTATCTTACTGCCATCATCACGGCATGTAGTGTAGAGTAGATCTTAAATCTAAAGTCAGCTAGGTGTATGAAGAAGCGAAAATTACCCAGCGCCGGGCTCAGGAAGGTTACCGTGAGCTTGATGGACGTGTTGCCTCCCTGTCATTGTCGCATGAATTTGCGAGTGCAAAAGAGATGCAAGATGCAACATGTGGATCGAGGTGTGCAGTACAACACAGTCCTGTGCGGAACAAACTCCATGCAAAGATTGTTTCAAGGGACTGCAGTATAGGTCTTCAAAAGAGTAGTTAAGTAATCCCTTGGAGTTGTAGGCCTCCATATGCTACGGAAGCTGCTCATCATCAGCCTGGCCTATTACACCATATGCCTATTTGCCACCCTTGTGTTACAAAAATGTTTCGTGCTGCAAATACCGGGGCATAACGACCGAATTCTCGGTTTAATGGCTTAACAGAAATCACTATCTGTCTTTTGTTCCTCCAGGTGATGACTCAGGAAGAGCAGATAGCCGCCATGCATGCCCAGGAGGCAGCAGTGCAGAAAGCGGCCAGGGAGTCTGAGATGAGAAAACAGAAGCTCAAGGTATCAGTAGCGTTGACCAGTGGACACGTACTACCACAGTGTTCGCTCATATTTGAAAGACAAACGGGTCTTAATCGCGTAAACTTACGTTTAATTATATCCTGACGTTTCGGGCACGACGTTATACCCGTGATCGCAGGCAGACTGGCGAGAGAATGTATCAATACCTTCGAGCTGCGCGGGTTTTTCGAACTACCCGCACTTGATCTTGATTATTCACTTCTAGGCTAGGGTTGTCACTAGGCCTACACACAACACTCACAGCATCCAAAGGCTTTAAAATGGATGTTTCACCACGCTTACATTTGTAAATGACGGGATTCCACGCGGACGAAATTCCTTGCCCCTCATTTCGATTAAAATTCAAAATGATGATATAAATAATGTAAATTGCTAGTAATTGGCCACTCTTCAGTAACTGGACACCTTATATAAAAATTAACTATATGTGCTTCTAATTAGAATTCATTTTGGAAGGAGAGTGGTTGACATTGACATGACACATCGTTTTAAAATGAATTCTAACTGTAAGCTCATAAGAGTTCATTTTTATATTAGGTGTCCACTGTCCAGTTACTATCAATATACCCTACCTACCTACCTGCTCTGTTGATTTTTGGTCCACTTTCTATACAACGTTGCCCATGGTCCTTTGGTGTTTGTATTAGGAGAGCCTGAAGCCGCAGCCCGGGGCGGAGGCCGCATCAGGACAGGCCGACCCAGAGCTTGAGGGACCGGACCAGACCGCGCACACGCTTAGCCGAAACGAGAGTGAGTAGCTAGTGAGTAGCCTAAGAGGCCGATGAGTTTGTCGCGGGTCGTTTCGGTGTTCGCGTGCGGCGTCCTCTGGCCTACTACCGCGAAATTCGAAATTCGTAAATTTCGAGGATTTTTGTCTGTCATTCAAACGAAGGCATCATTAGTCAAAGTAGTCAAATAAATGAATTTCGTTTTCCGCAATAGGGCCACTGGTGCGGCGTACGAAAACGATAACTTCCGAGCATTCGTGACTACCCCATTCGGACGCCTTGCGCCACGGGCCTATATAAGTGCTTTGGTGCAAAGCTGTAAACTTGTGTGTAATTTAATGTAAATAAATAAATACCGGTCTGTAATCCTTAATTTAGACTTAGAGCATAAATTTCTGTTACAATCATGACGACATCGTGAGAGTTTCAGAGACAAGTGATTTATGTTAACGGTAGGTGGTAGTTAGCAAGCAATCTAGCTGTGTTGGTAAAAAAATACAATTAAATGATCTGTTGGGGGTCAGAGGATAAGTTTTTGGCGTTTACGACAGAGAGGTCTTGACTCTTGCTCCGGGACATTCCTGGTGCAAAAATTGACAATTGCGATTCAGCGTGGCAATGCTGTCTGTCACTTTTGTGCCAGGGATGACACGCGCGGGTTATTTGACCAGTACTTTGGGTACTACTTGTGACCTGTAAATTGTATGTATTATTAAATTTTGCTAAAAATAAATGATTGCAGTGATGAGGGCAGACAACATGCAAGGCCCTCGCCTCTGCCACCGCGTTATCCTAGCCTCCAAGTGCCACGCCATCCGCGACGCACAGATCGTGGAAAAAGATCTCATCAAGAAGGAGCTTATGGAGGAAGAGAGGCGGTATGTGACCAAGGGTGTACTGCAATTTCCTTGAAATATGTTTCGCCTAATTTTACTTCTCCACCAACTAATGGCAGACGATTCACTTGGCAACATTTACCAAATTATTATTTGCCAACTTTCGTTTGAATTTTCATTTGGCAACTATAGGTTAGGTTAGGTTGGAACATGATATGATATATGCGAAAGATACATCTGCGTCACGTTGGTTTGCGATGTGATGAATCTGCCAAATAAAACTATGGGAATAATATTTTGGGAAGTGATAATATGCCATAAAATGATCGGTGCAGGTAAGTAAGGTACGCAATTTAGTCTAGTTAAGATAATCAAAAATGCTCAAAATTGAACTTTGAAATAATGTTGGAACATATACCTTCTGCCTTATAAAGGTTTCACTTACCGATTCTGATCCAGCTTGGACGCCATAATGGAGGAGAACCGTCTGGCCGCGGTGGCGAGAGCCGAAGCTGACGAGGAGCGCCGCCACGGGCTGCGGCTACAGAACCTGACTGCGTTGAAGGAGCAGATCAACGCTCATGAGTTCGCTAGGGTAATGCCTATGTGTTGGTTGCATCAAATAGTCTGTCCCCACTCGTGAGCGAAACGCGGGGCGAAGCTGCGAAACCGCGAACGCGAGTGTTGATCTTACGCGAAATCGTCTCCACATTCGCGCTTGCGGTTTCGTGTCGCGATTTGCTCACGACTGAGGTACTGTCAAGTGTGGTTGGTTGAACTCGTCCTTACTATCCTATTTCTGAATACTGCTAATTCAGAATGCATAACCAACTTGCTGTTAACACGTAACGCTCAGTAGAGTCAGTAGCGTAGCGTAGTTTTCTCTTGCCTTCACTTTTATTAAAGCAATAAAAACAGTTTCATTTCTTTCGCGGGTAAACGTTAGAGATTGAAAGTTGGAGTGTCTGAATAAGTCTCCAGTATCTCGGCAGTAGCGAGTCGCATGTTTTTGTTATGTTTACGAATGGTTGTTATGTTTGTAAAGGTTGGCACGACGCGATTGTGGCGTCGATTTCGCAGATTGCCCGCATATATTCCACACCACACTTGCGTTCGCCGCTTCGCGCATGAGTGAGTAGCGGCCCTAAATTACTAAGTAATATCCGGCATTAGCGATCTCGGGTCCTCATTGTCCTCAAAGAGCGATTTCTGCAGGTGATGGAGGCAGAACGCATCGAGGAAGAAAGCATTCGCGTGAACCAAGCCAACATCGCCATGCAGATCGATGAGGCACAGAAGTTAAAGGAGAAACATGCCAGGCAGCAGCGGCTGAAAGAGATACTCGACCAAGGTAAAGACACGTAATGCATATTAGGCGGTATACACTTATACAGGGTGTAACAAGCAATATGATATATCCCCAAAATATTTTATTTTTGTATGAAGCCCAAAAAATTCTTTCCGGTGCATTTGAACCTTAACTCAAATCACCCTATTGCACAGTACGGCAGAATGTCGAAAACACATATTCTCATATAAACGCATATTCAAAATAGCCTAACACCAAAATACCCACGTCCCAAAACACCCTAAAACAGAACGCACTTACCTTTATTATGTACTACTTCAGCATCACCTAATGTCATAACAGTTGAAGCTCAGATCAAACTAGTCCCATAATACACTAATCCTAAAATACACCATTCTCTAAAATAAAATAGTCTTAAAACACTCTAGTACCAAAACACCCTAATTCCTCTCTCTCTCTCCCCCTCTCTTTCTCTTTCTCTGTTTCTTATTTATTATTACAGTACAATACAATATAAAGAACGGGACTAAGGCACTGGTCTCACCGCGAGCTACTAAGCTTTCAACTATCGGCTATAAAATAAACACGAACAAAAGATACGCACTCCCGTGTAAATAAAAGAGACACGGCGATACTCGCCCGGCGGTGATAGCTGATAGCTGGGCGAGTATCGCCGTGTCTCTTTTTAACCGACTTCAAAAAGGAGGAGGTTTACAATTCGTCGAAATCTTTTTTTTTTTTATGTATGTTCCCCGATTACTCGAAGACGCGTGGACCGATTTGGAAAATTCTTTTTTTGTATGAAAGGGTATACCTTCTAGTTGGTCCCATTGTCACCGAATTCAGATCTGATGATGGCATCCTGGAGAAATCGAGGGAACTCTTCAAATGTTGTAAGCACACATGGCATTTTTCATTTATTTTCGAAGACTAATCAAGTATTTGCGTCTAGTCATGAACGTCTTAAGTTGGTGATCTGATGATGGAAGGTACAACTCCTTAGCAATTAGGAGTTGGGGGATAATTCTTTAAATATAACATATTTCGTGTATTTTGGAAGCTATTTGAGTATTTGCCTTTAGGTGGTCATCCTTTCATGTTGGTGAGCTGATGATGGAAGGTACAACTCTTTAGAGATTAGGAGTTGGGGGAAAATTCTTTAAATATAACATATTTCGTGTATTTTGGAAGCTATTTGAGTATTTGCCTTTAGGTGGTCATAGCCTCATGTTGGTGAGCTGATGACGGAAGGTACAACTCCTTAGAGATTAGGAGTTTGGGGATAATTCTTTAAATATAACTTATGTCATGTATTTTGGAAGCTATTTGAGTATTTGCCTTTAGGTGGTCATAGCCTCATGTTGGTGTGCTGATGATGAAAGGTATAACTCCTTAACGATTAGGAGTTGGAGGATAATTCTTTGTTTGGAGGATAATATAACAACTGTCATACATTTTCGAGATCTATTCAAGTGTTTGCTTAGTAGTTATGACATGTTGGTAAGCGGTTAGTGATTCTTTAAATAATATAGGCATGCTAAAGCCTGTTACTTATAATCTTTGAAAATATTCATACCCTGCTGATGATACAATGTATATCTCCTTGATAATGGGAATGGAATGGGAATGTTTGTAGTATTCATATAAGTTAACCAGTTCAGGTTTTCTGACCTACTACAGTGCAATACATTCTAATTATAAGTATTTAGAGCATACTAAATAATGATTTTATATAAATTACACAAGGTACGGTCGGCTCTAATAATATGTATACGATTTTGATCCTTATGCCTTTGACATACGTTCCGAAATGTATACATATTATTAGACGTGACTGTACTAAAAAGCAAAAAATAAAATATTTTAAAATAAAAATTAAACCGCCTTCAAAAATTCGCCTGATCTAAAAAGTAAAAAATAATTTTAGTTCCTACTTCTTAGGATTTCCTACCCAAACCTTTAAACATTTTACCCTATTCATTGAAATAAAATATTTTGGCTAGGTACCCTACAGACTTCTTAGAAGTAGGTGCCAAGCCAAATATGTTCACTTTCTCGAGTATAAGTATTTGATAGAGCTTTGTAATTTACTATCACTCCTGTTATGCTTTCAGCAAAATTACTGAGGCAGATCATACTGTTGATAAAAGCATAATCGGAGTAAAGGCAGTAAGTTACAAAGCTCTATCTAATATATAACTATGAACGTACCTATTTGGCTTGGCACCGACTTCTAAGAAGTCTGTAGGGTACCTAGCCAAAATATTTTATTTCAATGAATAGGGTAAAATGTTTAAAGGTTTGGGTAGGAAATCCTAAGAAGTAGGAACTAAAATTATTTTTTACTTTTTAGATCAGGCGAATTTTTGAAGGCGGTTTAATTTTTATTTTAAAATATTTTTATTTACACGGGAGTGCGTATCTTTTGTTCATTTTTATAGCCCATAGTTTATAGCTTAAGGCATTCAGACCAAACGAGCATTCGCTATTCTATCCCCCACTCTACGAAATCAACGAATCACGTTTTGTGTAACGATCGAATTTCGTATGCACCTTTAGTAGCTCGCGGTGAGACCAGTGCCTCACTGGAACAGATTTTAAATTAACTTATTATTTGTTTTCGATTTTTGAAGGATAAAATTAAATACCTATTTTTAAGATTGAATGAGCGAATGCTCGTTTGGTCTAAATGCACCAGTTGTCTATTTTTTTTAATGATTAACTCTTTATTGGGCACTGGTCTCAAAATCGACCATCCTGCATCACTGCAACTTTTTGTATTTTTATTTTTGTTGAGGCTTGAACTCAGGATTTTTTTGAGTCCTACCCGTTAAAGGGTTAAAAATGGAATAGTTAAAAATCTGTTGAATTTACATCAAATACAATTTCGTAGGTTAGGTATAAATTAAACAAAATGGTATAAATTGTAAGGATATTATATTCATAAAATTTGATAAAATAAACTAAACTTAAATAAATTATCTCCTTGTCTTAAAAAACTAAATAGTTAATCTGCACTACCTGTCGTGCTATTTTTTGCTTTACCGCAATCTTGCCTTTAAAAAACACACATGTTTTAAAAACGTTAACGCATCAATATACCCTATGTACAGCTCAATCAATAGATCACGGTATTTTTTGTCGAAAGCGATGTCGACACGGCGCCTGCTAGCCCCACTGAAAAGGCTGTTTTTGATTCGTGTGTCTTGATATCTGGACTCTTTTTTTAATTTGTACACAAAGCGAATCAGCGTAGGCTTATGTGGCATGCGGATATTCAATCTTCGGTGCCAGCCCTCTATAGGGTTATTGGTTCTGTGCTTTTCATGAGTGCAGCTTATTATTTCAGGTCCTAATTTGAGCCAAAATGTCTCCATATATTTTTTAAACAGCAATACTTTTGGCGTGAAAACATGTACTTCGCTTAAAATGGCCAACCAACAATCGTTTATGTCATCTGCCGGCAGCAATGCCAAATTAGCACTCATTTCCACTAGTTTTCGGCCCTCTTCGGTCGCTACTACTTGAAAATCTTTACCCTTTTTCCAAACCGCTTTATTAAAGTGGTAGTAACATCCGGCCAATTTGCAGTCGGGAAAAACCGAACGACAGGCGTTTACCTGTGCCAATTCAAAATCACATTTAAATTTCTTAATGTTCACACCCAATTTGTCTCGTATTAAGGTGAAAAGTCTATTATATGTCCTTTCGGTTTTGTCAGGAAGCAATGCAAATACAACGGGTACAACGTTAGTTGTTTTGCTGCTTACACCGACATCGGCATGAATGCTGTATACTTGAGAAAATGGTTTTGGAACTCTTTTGTAGGTACCGTCGCCGAAAAATTGTATTTCATTATTCGCAGTGCTTTGCAGAAACTGTTTACTTTTGGGGCTTGCAAATATCAAAATTTTGTTTTCTGT
Organism: Thaumatotibia leucotreta; assembly: GCA_025490895.1. Taxonomy (NCBI): domain Eukaryota; kingdom Metazoa; phylum Arthropoda; class Insecta; order Lepidoptera; family Tortricidae; genus Thaumatotibia; species Thaumatotibia leucotreta. Next base: position 8,424 of record JALPQI010014743.1, read on the forward strand.
TCCATCTTCCACAGCCAAAAAGGAGTCTGCCAACAATTCCGGGATCTGAACATTTTCTCGGCGGGTAAATTCGGTATTTTTCTGGCCTAAAAACTTGTGTCTTGCCCTGTACAGTGAATTTTTTTTCTGCTCATATGAACACATGATAATATTTTCATCCGCCATTTCAGTTAATTTGTCTTCGAATATCTTCTTAACAGACGACATCTTCCTACACACTTCTTTTTTGCAATTGTCTATAAAGATATCTGCGACATTTTGATCACGGTGCCTGTGACAAACATGTGCACTTTCTTTCAGGATTTTGTCCTTGTTCTTGTCCAATGTCACTGATGCATAGCATCCTTCGGTTCTGTTTACACATTTCCAATTATTAGTTTGGTTTTTATTCGTGTGGCTTAAATTATATCTATGCCCATCGTAAAGCAAACAGGCGTAGCCTTTTTGATTTTTAATAAACGTTAACTTGCTTGTACTCGCCATTGCGACAAATAACAAAATCTCGGAGGATGACAGCAAATTATTGTATCCATTTATCTCTAAGTGACACTACTAATAAAGTGGCCTGATATCCGTCCATAATGGTGAAGGTTTTAACTTGTCCGCAAAAAGGAATTACCTCTGTGGCATTTAGGGTATTTTGGGACTAGCGTGTTTTAAAACTGTTGTATTTTGACAATAGTATATAATATGAATCGTGTATTATGGGAATAGCTTGTTTTGACCTTTTGCTTTTATGCCAGTAGGCTATCTTAGAAACAGTATTTAATAGAGATAAGTTCGTTTTGGATTTAGAGTTTTAGGGTGTTTTGGGACTTGAGTATTTTGGTGTTAGGCTATTTTGAATATGCGTTTATATGAGAATGTGTGTTTTCGACATTCTGCTGTACTGTGCAATAGGGTGATTTGAGTTAAGGTTCAAATGCACCGGAAAGAAAAAAATTTCATAGGTATCCTATGGGAGGGTGGTCCAAATAGGCCAAATATGCGCCAGGAGGTCCAAATACGAAGCACTCTATATAATACAAACTACATGTATTTGTGCGAACATTTTTTTAGGAGATAAGTTCGCCTTTATTATGAGTAGGTACAATAAATCATTTACATAGGTACATAAACTATACATATACCTACTTATTTTCGAAGTATCATCCACTATCCACTTTTCGCATTTTAATCCTTTGCCTGCAGGCAACGCCGAGCTCCTCTACTTCAAGCAGCTCCAAATGGAAGAAGAAAGGATCAACGACCTCCGCGTCGCCAACTTCCTGCAGCAAAAGCAGGAACGGGACTCCAAGAACCGACAGGAGGCGAGGGCCATCAAGGCGGCGAAACAGAAGGGCATTGACCATATCTCTAAAGCGCAGAAGGTAGGAGAACAAATTTTTTACTTCTTTCTTGCAGCAGAAGCAGGAACGAGACAACAAGAACCGACAGTAGGTGAGGGCTATCAAGGCGGCGAAACAGAAGGGCATTGACCATATCTCTAAAGCATAGAACGTAGGAGAACAAATTGTCAACTTCTTTCTTGCAGCAGAAGCAGGGACTAAACGCCAAGACCTAGCTGGCAGGATACGATCGAGAAGCATAAGGGCATTGACCGTATCGTAGCTAAGCGCAGAAGGTAAGAGAACAAATTAACAATTTCTTGTTAAATTGGGAATTGGGATAGCAGAAGCAGGAACGGAGCTCCAAGAACCGACAGGAGGCGAGGGCCATCAAGGCGGCGAAACAGAAGGGCATTGACCATATCTCTAAAGCACAGAAGGTAGGAGAACAAATTGTCAACTTCATTCTTGCAGCAGAAGCAGGAACGAGACGCGAAGACCTAGCTGGCAGGATGCGATCTAGAAGCAGAAGGGCATTGACCATATCGCAGTTAAGCGCAGAAGGTAAGAGAATTAACAATTTTTTCTCAAATTCCATTGGGAATTGGGATAGCAGAAGCAGGAACGGGGCTCAAAGAACTTACAGGAGCGAGGGCCATCAAGGCGGCGAAACAGAAGGGCAGTGACCATGTTTCTAAAGTACAGAAGGTAGGAGAACAAATTTTTTACTTCCTTCCTGCAGCGGAAGCAGAAACGGGACTCTAAGAAGAGACAGGGATGAGGGCCATCAAGGCGGCGAAGCAGAAGGACATTGACCATATTTCTAAAGCACAGAAGGTAGGAGAACAAATTGTCAACTTCTTTCTTGCAGTAGAAGCAGGAACGAGACGCGAAGACCTAGCTGGCAGAATGCGATCGAGAAGCAGAAGGGCATTGACCATATCGCAGTTAAGCGCAGAAGGTAAGATAATTAACAATTTCTTGTTAAATTCCATTGGGAATTGGGATAGCAGAAGCAGGAACGCGACTCCAAGAACCGGCTGGAGGCGAGAGCCATCAAGGCGGCGAAACAGAAGGGCATTGACCATATTTCTAAAGCACAGAAGGTAGGAGAACAAATTGTCAACTTATTTCTTGCAGCAGAAGTAGAGACGAGACGCCAAGACCTAGCTTGCAGGATGCGATCGAGAAGCAGAAAGAGAAAGGCATTGACCATATTGCAGCTAAGCGCAGAAGGTAAGAGAACAAATTAACAATTTCTTGTTAAATTGGGAATTGGGATAGCAGAAGCAAGAACGGGACTCCAAGAACAGACAGGAGGCGAGGGCCATCAAGGCGGCGAAGCAGAAGGGCATTGACCATATTTCTAAAGTGCAGAAGGTAGTAGAACAAATTGTCAACTTCTTTCTAAACTTCTTTCCTGCAGCAGAAGCAGGAACGGGACTCCAAGATCCTGCAGGAGGCGAGAAGCAGAAGGGCATTGACTATGGTTAAGATATATTTCTAAAGCACAGAAAGTAAGAGAAGAAATTGTCAAGTTCTTTCTGCAGCATAAGCAGGAACGGGGCTCCAAGAACCGACAGGAGGCGAGGGCCATCAAGGCAGCGAAGCAGAAGGGCATTGACCATATCTCTAAAGCGCAGAAGGTAAGAGAAGAAGTCATAAACTTCTTTCCCGTAGCGGAAGCAGGAACGGGACTCCAAGAAGAGACAGGAGGCGAAACAGAAGGGAATTGACCATATCTCTAAAGCGCAGAAGGTAGGAGAACAAATTTTCAACTTCTTTCTTGCAGCAGAAGCAGGGACTAAACACCAAGACCTAGCTGGCAGGATGCGATCGAGAAGCAGAAGGGCATTGACCATATCGCAGCTAAGCGCAGAATGTAAGAGAACAAATTAACAATTTCTTGTTAAATTGCATTGGGAATTGGGATAGCAGAAGCACAGGAACGGGGCTCCAAGAACCGACAGGAGGCGAGGGCCATCAAGGCGGCGAAGCAGAAGGGCATTGACCATATCTCTGAAGTGCAGAAGGTAAGAGAACAAGTTTTCAACTTCTTTCCTGTAGCGAAAGCAGGGACGGGACTCCAAGAAGAGACAGGAGGCGAGGGCCATCAAGACGGCGAAGCAGAAGACCCCAACCAGAAGAATCATGGAGACCCCATTTTACAATGCTCAAAATTCAAGCATGACATACTCACTACTTTAAACTTGTTATCTTGTTTAGGATAATTTAGCTTATAAGCTTTGTTTCGCCCTGACAGGGTTCATGTTGCACTATAAATATATACGTTATCGTCTTGTAACACCATGGTTAAAAATATATCAAAATTATGAATTATTTCGCGTCCGTGTCCTAATAAATAAAATTATAAATAAAGTACAGTCTGCGATAAAAGCTTGTATAGGTAATTTCACCAGAGTTGAGGTGCATTATTACACACACATCCAAATGAAGTCTAATTCAAAAAATGTAGAGAATGAAGTCAATGAAGACTAATTGCAAAAATGTAGTGAATGAACGTTGACTTGCGTCGAAATATTGAAGCAAATCCCTTGAACAAACTCTTTGGTCAATCTTACAGTTGCAATTGGGATTGCTGTTAGTACGAAAAAAGAACACTAATTTCAAATTCCCCGTGTGTTTACATGACATGATGATGTGTGCGCAGTGTGCGTGACCTCAAATCTCGTGGAACTATCTATATCAACAATTACAAATTGTTGTAGGCTGAACAAGAACTGAAGGAAGAATTGGAACGCATCCGAAACCTGAAGATACAAGAGGACGTAGAGCGAGAATACCGACGCAAGGAGAGGGAAAACGCTATACGACGTAATCGAGAGCTGAAGCATTTACATGAATCGCGAGAACAACAGGTGAGAATAAAATAAATATCATAAAACAAATCAACCAAGTCCCATGGTAAGCTCAATTAATAAAATACAGGTGTAGTGAGAAATTACTTGCCTTCGGAAACGTTCGTAAACACATGCTGTTTCAGGCAGTGTCACCGAGTCTGACTGAAGTAGCATGACAGCTATTACTGTCAGTCTCAGTGAGATAGACTGAAACAGCATGACGTTGACGAACGTTTCCGAAGGCAAGTCATTTCTCACTACATCTGTAGTACATTTCCTAACTAGTGCGGGAATTTTGCACGTGAATGGGACGTTTTTTTCATAACAAGTGCGTCAAAAACTAACGTTGCAGATTCAAGACATCCACAATCTCATAGCGCGAGAGATCGCCAAAGACGAGCAGAGCTTCAACAACGCTGCCAGGCAGAACGAGGAGTTCTTACAGAAGGAGAAAGAGGTAAGTACCTTACTTTCCACTACAAAGATCTGGCCTACTAACCCTAAAATATTAGTACAAGTACAGAAAACCATCTCCAAAAACCTGTTTAAAGAAATAATGACTCTTGCTATGATACTATTAAGTTTAGGGCTTGTGCACAAATCACGCGAGGTCCTAGGGGGGAGGGAGTCCAAGAAAAAATCACGAAAGATCACGTTAGTTACAAGGAGACCTCCCTCACGTGTATTTTTCAAACATGAACAAACTAAGAAAAAATATGGAGCGGGATGAAAAACTATCGAACTGGAATAGGTACTCGCCATTGCGAGCGTTACATTTAGTTGAACGAGAATAATACACGTGAGATTTCAAAGGGGGGGGGGGGGAAGCCAAGAAACTCACCAAACATCACCAGAGGGAGGGGGGGGGTTTCAAAACGAGAAAAATACACGTTAGATTTCAAGGGGGGTGCAGGCGATTAAGGGCAAGTAAAAGAAGAGATTTTCTAAACGTGGATTTACTATCCAAAAAGATAACAATTTAAATATGTTAACAGATAGGTGCGTCGGACGCGTGTGGTATCGGCGTCGCCGCTATAGCTAATGGCCGGGTGGGGGTCCGCTCCCCGCGCCCGCGCCCGCGCCCCGCGCAGCTACTTGTTGTCGTAGACAGGGGGGTAGCCAAGAAACTCATCAAACATCACCAGGGTTAGCCAAGAAACTCGCCAAATATCACCAGGGGGGAGGGGGGGGGGGGGTCAAAAACTAGCCGAAAAAACCTCGCATGATTAAACCGAACGCGCTAGTTGGACAGGCCTGCACGAACGTCGAAATTCGTTTTCTGTCACACCAATGAAGGCTGAGTGATAGAGACAACCTCTCGAAAATTTCGAAATTAGAAGTAGGGTCGCAATTTCTAACAATATGAGTCATAGTCACTTTGCCATGGGTCCTGAGCACCAGGTTCTACTTCTAATTGATTTAATATAGGTACGCCTGTCTGTGTCTTCTATGTAAATGTGTCGTGTATACAGCGTGTTACACGAGCCAATTAAAAACTTTGAGCGGTGTGATTCAGTAGGCTATGCCTAGGTACTGAACAACTTTTACTATGGGGCCAATCTCAAAATTTAAAAAAGCTCAATAGTAAAAGTTGTTCAGTATAACGTACCAAATCACCCCGTTCAAGGTTTTCAGTGGCTTGTGCAACACCCTGTATATTTGTGAGTATGTATCAGGTTCGATAATGAGGAATATTTGTTACAGCTTGAGAACAAACGGAAAGCCCGTATTGAACAACATCGGCAAGAAATCATGAAGCAAATCAACGATAAGGAAAGAGCTAGGTAAATATAAACTTTTGAATTTAAACATACATTAAACAAAATAGTATGAAACCTTTTAAAACCGTATTGATTAGTTTTTTTATTTATGTCAATTAGGTTGTGACTTCACAATATTATAAAATGTATTATGCTAGCGTTATAATTTAAAAATGTGAGCGGCTAAGTAAAAACGTACCAAAGTAGGGATTGCAATTGCTGGATCCAGCATCCAGCAATCCAGCTGGATCCAGCGCATTTTTCGGTCTGCTGGATCCAGCAGCCAGTGCTGGATCCAGCGCTGCGGATCCGCAAAAGAAATTCACCAAAAAAATGCATAATCAACTTTACATAAACTTATTTTACGTCGTGTTTGAAACGGTTCCGCGATCCCGCGCTTAGTCCTAGACGGCCGTGGCTAATAATACGTGTGCTCCTTCCAATTTATGGTTGAAATAATGTGTATGGCTAAAAGTGGGAAAGAGTGGATAGATTCTAATGTAGTGCTTCGGGATGAGAAATCTGTGTTTATGCTACGTTTTTGGTTGGGTCTAAATTGCATGAGTTTGGTTTTATTGAGATTAAGCTTTAAATTGTGATCATCCGACCAGGTTACGATATTTTGAATGGTTGTATTTAAGCTATTATTTAAATCTAATTGATTGTGGCTAAGTTGAATTACAGATATGTTGTCAGCAAAAAGAGTACAAAATTTATCTATATATTTAGGCAGATCATTTATTATATAGATTAAAAATAAAACACAATCGAGAACACTGCCTTGGGGTATAGAGGGTGTAATCGATAAGTGTTTACAGGCCATAATTCCGTAATTATGAGAGACATCAGAAAAAAATTAACTAATATTGAAAGTAAGTTACCCAACGAGTAAAATTATACTAATAACTTTTTTGAAATAAAATCAGAAATGTCTCAAATATTAACTTCAAACTCTTCCATACATTTAGTACGTAACCGTTCATTCAAAGACTAGTTTAATACGAATATTTTTTTATTTAAGAATAAATGTTAGATTAATTATTTCATAAACGGTAGTATTATTATTTTATTACAATGTATTCGTACAAATAAGGAATCTCAAACAGTTTTATCTCTACCGACACCCGACATTTTTTAAGGCTGTAAGTCGTCACACTAAATGTATGGGAGCGTTTTAAGTTAGTATTTTTAATATTAATTCATCTATTTAGAAAAAGTTATAAATGTAATTTTACTCGTTGGCTAACGTACTTTTGATATCAGTTAAAAGTTTTCTGATATCTCCCATATTTACGGAATTATGGCCTGTAAACACTTATCGATTACACCCTGTAGATCGAGTAATATTCGTTTTATCTGATTTAAATATTTGTATGGTACCTGTGATGTAGTTGTGATATTGATATTCTATTTCAACGCATTGTGTACGACCTACAGATCCTTAGGTGCCTTATTAAGGTATGGTATGAACCAATTGTGAGCTGAGCCTCTAATAACCTATTCCAAATAATTTTTGCAATAAAATATCATATAAAACACAATCATAAAATATGCTCATACCTAGCAACTAGCAACATACCAATAGCATATTTTCTGTCATTTATTGTGTTTAAAACTTCGTTTGTGTACTTGAAAACTGTTGACGATGTTGAGCGACCTTTTCGGAAACCGTTTTGAGAATCGTTAAATACATATTTTAAACTTTTCACAAAAAAAATCGGTTCGACATAGCGATTTCAAAAATTTAGAAAAAAAATTTAGAAGGGAAGGGCCTACATGTTTAATAACGGACATTTTAAGGAGATCTGGGACTGTTCCTTCTGTAAAAGACTGGTTAATGAGAAGTGTCATAGGAGGGGTTAACTCTTCAGCGCATTTTCTTTCAAAATAGGGTGGTACTGGCAACTCATCTTGGCCAAAACTTCTTTTATTTTTGAGACATTTAATTAGTTTGAAAACTTAAAGTGAGGTGACGGGGCTAAGGTAAAGCGATTTTCCAGATGATGATATGACGGGTCGTCCCCGGAGCGAAGTTTCAGCCCTCTGCGGAGTCGGTTTTTGAAATTCTATCCAATTTTAAACTAAGGGGTACACTAAAACGTTTCAAATAAATAAAATAATTAAAAAATAAAACAAAAAAATCCCCGACTTCAATCGAAAGAAAATATTATAGGTAGTAATAAGACAAGCGCCTATATGTAGAATAGATACGCTCACAAGAATTAAGCTGAAAAAGGAATAATTTGTCACTTCTCAATTAGCTTAAAACGGCAGTCATGTCTTTTAATTTCTTTATTATTTTATTTTTGAAGTTTTTTTTTAGGTATATAATTCGCAAAAAATTACGCGTTATTGTCCTCCCTTTCATAACATTGAATATTATTATTAATAATTAACCTTTTTTATTGCAAAAAAACGTTTTTTTTTTGGTATTTTTCCTTCCTGCTGGATCCGCGCTGGATCCAGCTGGATTGACGCCGATCCGGCAAAAATCCAGCTGGATTGAAAACACTGCTGGATTGCAATCCCTAGTACCAAGCTACAAAAGGGCGCACGTTAGGTACACCATTTCTAAGCTCATCAGTCCATTAGTCAACATTGTGGGGCTTCAAGGTTTACCCAATCCTACTAAGGTCACCCTGTATAAAAAAAAAATAATTTATTTTTTTACGTGTATAATGCTTATGAGCTTTATGAGTAGTTATATAAGTTATATTCATAAGTAAATTGGCCATCAGTTCAGTAAAGTCATCCCGCACCAACTCATGGATTCGCACGCCGCTGGTCGCCTTAGAACAATGTCGTGGCCGGGCCTTTAAGGTCTCTGCCCACTAGACCGTACCATACCATGACCGTAGCATGAACGTATCAGACAAAAAACTATTCTTTATATTGAAAAGTATAAGACCATGTTGGCCGGCGCCGGAACGTCCTAGTGGGCATAGTCTCATACTTTTCAATGCAAAGAGTAGTTTTTGTTTGATACGTTTATGCTACGGTCATGGTATTAGTACGGTCTAGTGGGCAAAAAGACCTTAAAGCTTCGACATTATAACAACTCCACGCCAACGCGGCAGCAATTCTACTCACACTTTCGATGAGTAGTTAACTGGCTGATTCTTCCAATGGTCACTAAAACGTGCATGCGGACCAAAAGAGCATTCGCGGTTCTATCCCCCTACTCTACGAAATTCGATCGTTACGCGAAACGTGATTCGTTGATTTCGTAGAGTGGGGGATAGAACAGCAAATGCTGTTTTGGTCTGCATGCACCTTAATGGACGACGTAAACGAGTGGGCAATGCAAATGGTTGCTTGTCACTCGTCAGTCGCAAACGCACAGTCGCCGAGTGGATAATGTGTGGTCAATGTGTGACGAACGTGCCGAGGTTGACCGTTAGACGACTCGAATCGTACACTATTTATATTTTTTTTTAATTAAACCTAGAACACATGACATGGGACTTAAATTTAAATATTTGGCTTAGAATCGAATCGCCGTTGAGTAGTTATATTTATAATGTACGTGTGTTTGTATCTCAGAGCGGAGTTGCGAGAAAAGATCCACAACGAGGGAGTAGCTCTGAGGATGGAGCAAGAGCAACAGGACAAGTACGAGCGGCGGGTCATGAGGGAAAAGGTAAGGTTGATAAATTATGAACCGTTTGTATCCCAAAGCGGAGTTGCGAGAGAAAATTCACAACGAAGTGGCTCTGAGGATGGAGCAAGAGCAACAGGACAAGTACGAGCGGCGGATCATGAAAGAGAAGGTAAGGTTGATAAATTATGAACCGTTTGTATCCCAGAGCGGAGTTGCGAGAGAAAATTCACAACGAAGTGGCTCTGAGGATGGAGCAAGAGCAACAGGACAAGTACGAGCGGCGGATCATGAAAGAGAAGGTAAGGTTGATAAATTATGAACCGTTTGTATCCCAGAGCGGAGTTGCGAGAGAAGTTCCACAACGAAGTAGCTCTGAGGATGGAGCAAGAGCAACAGGACAAGTACGAGCGGCGGGTTATGAAGGAGAAGGTAAGGTTGATAAATTACGAACCGTTTGTATCCCAAAGCGGAGTTGCGAGAGAAGTTCCACAACGAAGTGGCTCTGAGGATGGAGCAAGAGCAACAGGACAAGTACGAGCGGCGGGTCATGAAAAAGAAGGTAAGGTTGATAAATTACGAACCGCTTGTATCCCAGAGCGGAGTTGCGAGAGAAGTGTAGAAGGAGCTCTGAGGATGGAGCAAGAGCAACAGGATAAGTACGAGCGGCGGGTCATGAAGGAGAAGGTAAGGTAGATAAATTATGAACCGTTTGTATCCCAGAGCGGAGTTGCGAGAGAAGTGTAGAAGTAGCTCTGAGGATGGAGCAAGAGCAACAGGACAAGTACGAGCGGCGGGTCATGAAGGAAAAGGTAAGGTTAATAAATTATGAACCGTTTGTATCCCAGAGCGGAGTTGCGAGAGAAGTGTAGAAGTAGCTCTGAGGATGGAGCAAGAGCAACAGGACAAGTACGAGCGGCGGGTAATGAGAGAGAAGGTAAGGTTGATAAATTACGAACCGTTTGTATCCCAGAGCGGAGTTGCGAGAGAAGATCCACAACGAAGTAGCTCTGAGGATGGAGCAAGAGCAACAGGACAAGTACGAGCGGCGGGTCATGAGGGAAAAGGTAAGGTTGATAAATTATGAACCGTTTGTATCCCAGAGCGGAGATGCGAGAGAAGTTCCACAACGGAGTGGCTCTGAGGATGGAGCAAGAGCAACAGGACAAGTACGAGCGGCGGGTCATGAAAGAAAAGGTAAGGTTGATAAATTACGAACCGTTTGTATCCCAAAGCGGAGTTGCAAGAGAAAATTCACAACGAAGTGGCTCTGAGGATGGAGCAAGAGCAACAGGACAAGTACGAGCGACGGGTCATGAGAGAAAAGGTAAGGTTGATAAATTATGAACCATTTGTATCCCAGAGCGGAGTTGCGAGAGAAGTGTAGAAGTAGCTCTGAGGATGGAGCAAGAGCAACAGGACAAGTACGAGCGGCAGGTCATGAGGGAGAAGGTAAGGTTGATAAATTAAGAACCGTTTGTATCCCAGAGTGGAGTTGCGAGAGAAGTGTAGAAGTAGCTCTGAGGATGGAGCAAGAGCAACAGGACAAGTACGAGCGGCGGATCATGAAAGAGAAGGTAAGGTTGATAAATTAAGAACCGTTTGTATCCCAGAGCGGAGTTGCGAGAGAAGATCCACAACAGAGTGGCTCTGAGGATGGAGCAAGAGCAACAGGACAAGTACGAGCGGCGGATCATGAAGAGAAGGTAAGATTCGTGCAAAGTGATCTCCCAAATAAAACATGTAAACAGACATGAAGAACGCCCAAATATCTAAGCAGGCGATCTAGGATACAATCTTCTGGCGACGCCATATTCGATGCTTATGATGAATAACGCCGCAATCCAAAATACTACATGTAACTAGACTAGAGTTCTAAGTATGAAGTGCAATATTTAAAAAAGGCAAGGTTTTATTTTAGATTGCAGCATTTCATGACAAGCAAGTAGATGAGGCAAATTCTAAGAGAATAGGCCCCGAGGTTAGAGAATCTTTTTGGGAATAAGTTCAATTTTCAGAAGGCCATAGTACCAACAATTTTACGTAAAACTCATGTCTTCTTCTATTCTACGCCACATATACATCGCTGGCAACGAAAATTAAGCATTATTTTTTTGCTCACTTCATCATATCAGCCGTTAGACGGCCACTGCTGAACATAGGCCTCCCCCAAAGATTGCCACAAAGACCGGTCCTGCGCCATCCGCATCCAGCGGACTCCTGCGACCTTCCCCAAGTCATCAGTCCACCTTGTGGGGGGCCTACCCACGCTGCGCCTTCCGGTACGTGGCCGTCACTCGGGATCTTTCCGCCCCAACGGCCATCGGTTCTGCGCGCAATGTCAATTTGGTCGCTTGTATAGGTTCTTTGATCCCTCAAAATTATTCATGATTATATCCTGGTCTGTTGCAGGTGGCCGCCATGAGACAGCAGAAGGTAGCCGAGAAGTACGTGAAGGAGGTCGAACAGACCCTCAGCCATTACGGATATAAGGACCTCAGTTAAATGCACTGCTTTAGAGACTGATGCTTACCACCTATAGATACTTAGATTTCATCACATTTCAGTTACTGTTCGCTTTTGGAAGACGTTTATGCTATACGCAGTGCCGGATTTAGAAATTTGCCGCCTGTAGGCCATTTATATTTTGCCGCCCCTATCCACTGTGCTAATTTGAATAATTTATTAGGAAAAAAGCTTCGTACATTAGTCGTTGGACACTATGGCAGGTATTTCATTTCACAGCCGTGTGTGCGTACTACCGGAGCGTTCGTGGCAGGAAAGGAAATCCAGCATTCCTACTGCGAATTACGAAATTCGCAAATTTCAAATTTCAGGTAATGAAAGCGTCATTAGAGTGACGGATACAAATCCCCGAAATGTACGAACGTCAGTGTTCGCAGTAGCAGGACTTTTCTTACTTTGTACAGTAAGCGAACTTTTAGCTGGTGTGTATACGGAGTATTTATAGTGGTATAGTATTGTGGAATTTTTTGAATACTATCATAAACTGTTTAACGAAACGAGTATGAAACGCGTTAGAATAGTGTTTGAAAAGAAATTAAACTGTTTGAAATCGACAGTTGTTTTCACTTATTTCTACGGTTCCGTAGCCAAGATGGCTGTTATTTATTAAAATTACCTAAGCTGTATAAAATCCCTACGGAACCCTTTCCTAATCTGTCTTATCTAAATATGAGAACAACGAAAAATGAATAGGCCATATTACTTACCATTACCACAGGCTCACTTGAAATAGGCCTACACAGCGAAAATCGAAATTTCGAGGATTTTTCTCTGTCACTCAAACGAAGGCGTCATTATAGTGAGAGAGACAAATCCTCGAAATTAACGAATTCCGTTTTTCGCGGTAGGGCCGCAGGTTTTCTAGTTTCGATAGTAAGTAAGTTATGTTGTAAGTTATAACCACGTAAGACCCAATGTACATAGGTTGTTATGATGACAATGTTGCTAGAATTTCAATGTTTTTTGAAACCAAACGAATTTCTCACCAATTTACATATTTCTATATTAAAAATAGGAAAAGTAACTATGCAGGGTCTTTCTTCTTTTGTGTGACGAAGGTAGTCAACTGAGCACTCAGCCCACCCGATGGAAAGCAGGAACTGAGGCCCATGGACATAGTGACCAAAAAATCGCCTATCGATGCCTACCCTGAGGACTTAGATGGATTGCCTCTATCTATGCCAGTAATTACACCGGCTATCTTACCCCTAAACCGGAACACATTACTAACTATTTAGCGGCAGGTTAACGGGTAAGACGGTGGTAGCTATCTGGAGTATCTGGACGGACCCTGCACGAGGTCCTACTACCTGCAAACCCTTTCGAGGTTTAAACCGTTAAATTACAATGAAACTATTTTGTCGTAGTATTATTTACTTTCCTCCAGGGGTAAAACGCAGAGATAAATAAAACATGGCATGGAAATTAAAACTATAATATCAATAATTACAATATAAACGCACACACCATGGTCAGCTATAACAATAAAAATTAATAATACAATACAAACACACAATTGTTTTACAGGGAGCAAAGTTTTTCACCCCTCGTCCTAATGGGAAAGGCAGCTAGCAAACTGTAGGTGACGTTTTGCGGTCCCCTAGTAATTTATTCCTGCGCCTGGCCTGCTACCGCGAACACCGAAGTTCGCAAATTGCGGGGATTTGTCTCTGTCACACCAACGAAGGCGTCATTACAGTTACAGAGAAAAATCTCCGAAATTTGCGAACTTCGGTGTTCGCGGTAGCAGGCCTGGGTGCTTAGCCAAGTTGCCAATCGCTGGCGCTTAATCGTCAGTCGTAAGTGAAAGGTAGCTAACCGTCTTTGTCGCACTAACATGAAAGAGTGACAGAGAGGGAAAACTACGATACGCTACCAAGCGCTAGCGATTGGCAACTTGGCTAAGCATCCTGTTCGGTAACGCGGTGTCCTAGGTGAGTGATTCCCTTACAGCGTTGAAAACTTCCGGATTAAATCCCATTTCTTTCTAAAAAGCTCGTTTTTTTCCAGATTTTTTCGGAAAATATCAATGTAAGTTTCCACTTTAATTTTCAACTATAAACCAATGCGAATTAGGTCTAATTTTCACTTATACCAGGAGAACGCGATGTTATCGAGGGAACGTCAATTGAAATAGATGGTAAGGAGTGACAGTGACATTGATTATTTCTATAAAATTCCGAAAATAAACGAAATTTTCATACGTTCCCGAAAAAATATCTGATTTTTTCCGACATTTTCAACGCTATTCCCTTGCGACGCGACTCGATAAAATCAAACAGCCGCCAAATAATATAAGTGACCAACGCGCACGGGCGACGACGCGAGTTTGTCGCGAATTTTCGCGCGATCGAGACGCGACAGGCTAATAGTGTGTCGTTTTGTTTAGTGAAAATGTCCGATCGATAGAACTTTTCGCGTGCACGTAGGACAAGGCCATCGCATCACATAGCATACATTTGCGACTTCGTCGCATCGAATCGTATCGCAAACCTCTTCGCTTTGAATCGCGTACGTAGGACATAGTCTAAGTGATGATCAGAGATCTGACAAATGTGCGTCATTGTTCGCAATAATATGGACATGAACTCAAAGTTGATTACATGAATAATTAAAGGAATCATTAATTAAAATTTGATTTTGAAGCTTTTAGGTGAGTATTTATCCTTTTGAGGCCTGGTGACGTCACTTACTTCAACCGAATTTTAACTTTGACACTATATTTATAAAGTCAAAATGTTATGTGGGTCAATTACTTTTTTTGTCATTCGTTGCCATGGTTACGTTCTCCTGGGTCACCCTTAAAATCACAGTTTAGCAGCATTCAAATTGACGAAAATATGATTTTTTTGACAGTTATGTGGCCTTTCCAAGGTGGGTCATCCACTCATCATGATAGTAGAGTGTGCATGATACTTTCGTCTAACAAACTATCCCCCTGTTGTCCCCTGGGTGATGTGACAGCATAACAACAAAAAAAAGTGATTGACCCATGTAAAATATATATGACATAGGGCTTCACGAGATTAAAACGGTTTTCCTAGTTACCGGCGTTAAATACGTACATTTTTGAAAATGATTAATTAATCAATCAAATTTGGAGTCATATTCATATTTTGCGAACAATGACGAACATTTGTCCGACCTCTGGTGATGACACATGAATATGCATAATGACTGGCAAATCAAATCAACATCTTTTTTCGAACTGTCAAAAATATCGCCACTGAATGATATGAGATATGAAATACACAAAAGTGCTTCAGTTTTGTATACTGCCAAATGAACTATACTTATAAGTTCGTTCCAATTTATTAACTGGAAGTTATGTACAGTCAAGGGCATAAATATGTATACACTTTATCTTATGCCGTAAAAATAAGGTGCAAAAGTGTATACATATTTTTGCCCTTGACTGTACAAAAATAACCGCTAATAATATCATGGCGACTATACAGTGTGTGTCTACGATACTGGCTTTTATCGAAACCGAGGAATGCGATGCAGATTGCTAGCCATACCGTGACCATGATTCGATTCAAAATGCTAATTTTAAAAGTAATTAACTTTCTAAGAAAAGTTAATTGAGAAGCAATGTACTTCAAAATGGATCGTTAATTTGCACTTCACAATGACAGATCGCAGCCACTCACAACGTTTGACAACACGCGTTACATTGATCGTTCGGAGGAAATAAAATTAATTGTACGGTCAAATTAATTATTTGCCAAATGTTAACCCTTAAATGCATGACCTTGACAAAGATTTATTCAAATTTGAATTCTGACGGGTTGTCAATAGAGTCGAGAATAGATGATGCATATATACATCACTATGCATTTAAGGGAAAAACTTGAAAACGATTGCTAGTAATGCGTATTATTACCCATTTTCGTAAAAGCCCGGGTCATAGACACACTGTATATTATGTTGTGTATAAATACAGTCACGTTTTGACGACGTTCTCTCCCATCTTGACGACTTTGGCGAGGTTGTCTTGTAAGGTCTTCAGTTGATGAAGCACGTTTGCGTCCATTAGCGAAAACGGAATGAATGCCTGAAAATTAAACACAATGTCAATAATCGGGCATTTCCCTACTAACTGGCAAATTCAAACAGTCCTCTGCCAACTTTATCTTCCAATTAATTCAAATCAAAAGTGGTTTTGCTTTATGATATTGATATTGTTTTCGCTCTCTGCAACATTTACTATTATACTATTATTTTTTAATTGGTTACAGAGGACTGTTTTTGAAGCTAAGGGACAGTTTTTAAATTATGTTAGAATAAAATCTAAAAACAATGAAATAAAAATTATGTACAAATAATATGCATAATTTAATAAACTTTTAAAATGTTATCTTACCAAATTGCAACAAATAGCCAATAATTTGTCGTATAGCATGGTCAGTGACACTTCAATCCCTTAGTCGACTCTTACGACCGCAGGAGTTGGGGTGGTGACAAATGTATTCTTACTGCCGTCACCACAGGGCTCAAAAGGTTAAGGGCTGGATAATACGGAAACGTTGTTACCTGCGACTGCCGCAGCTGGTTGGGTTGCAGCGACAGCATGGTGCCATCTTTCAGCATGAAGTTGCAGTGGGCCTGCCCGTCCGTCGCCATTCTAAACATAAATCATTTAGTATTTAATCATTTGTAAATAAAACTGTCAAGTACGTATTATCAAACCGCGATTAGAAAGGGATTCGAAAGTACTGTTGACACAATAGTGTATAAGTCAATTTGGGATATATTCATAGTTATATGTTATATTCATAGTTTAAGTGCAGAGATTTACAGATAATAGATTAAATAATCACTCACTACATCTATAAACAACTCTTTTCTTGGTAAATGTTGTGTCATTTGTCGTGTCAACAGTACTTTCGAATCCCTTTCTGATTCCGGTTTGATAATACACGATGCTGTATACAGTTAGGTTAGGTTAGGTTATGTATAGGTGAATCAACTTTTTTCTGTCTGTTATTGCCATGGTTACGGTCGCCTGAGTCACGCTAGTTTTATGCAAAATTATGCTACTTAAACTATGGAAACAATTGATGAACTTTTGCAAACAATTGATGAACTAACAAATAATAAAAAAAAAAAACTTTTTTACTATGGGATAGATTTGCACCGGATATTCGGTAGCTATCCCGATATCCGGCGTATCCGGCCCATATTTTACTATCCGGCCGGATACCGGATAGTGACTTACTATCCGGCCGGATACCGGATAGTAACTTTGCTTGATTTTGAGGTAAATAGAACATAAAAAGGTAAAAAGCGAGCATATAGGCAGTAACGACCCCGCGGAGCACGCTCCCGAAAGTTTGTTAGTCGGTCGGTCTAGGGTTGACAACCAAAGATCACAAATATGCGGGACATTCGCGAATAAATTGCGGGACCTCGCTATAAAATGCGGATCAATCGCTATAAAATGCAATCGTTCATATTTTGGTAGTTATACACGGTCAGTGCACGTTGTTCGCTGGCTATACTCACGGACGTCGTGGTACATTCAAATTAACAAGATGCAATCTTGAATTTGCTTTCATTTACGTATTCATATATTACTATTTTAGTATTTTCAGTTTAGTATTTCTTGAAAAGCGGGACAATCGGCGCCCCGCGCGAACCCTTTGCGGGACGCATTCTTTAGGGCCCCAGAAACGGGACGTCCCGCTAAGCGGACAGTTGGCAGCCCTAGGTCGGTCTCCGTCTGCGGCGTAAGTGGAACCCCGAGGCGTTCACAGGACTGTCATCTCAAGGTCTGGCTTGCCTTCATTGACTGACCATAGAAGCTGGCAGAGCTATATGGTGCAGGGATTTTTTTTTTTTTTTTTTTTTTTTTATTCTTTTATTTATTTAGGGACTTCTAATCCTACGATTATGCCAGTCCCATTGTACCTTAACTTAAATTTAAATACATCATCTACGGTCTTAAAGTATACCGACTAAGGTAATTATGTACAAACATGTATATATTTTTTGCATCGTTTGAGGTAGGTACAGCTAAGATGCTTTGGAAAGCACCCACATCTAGCTTATTGAGACCTAAGGCTTTAATCAGTATCTGTCTATCCCCTTCATTCCGTACACATTCCAGTAACACATGCTGAACATCTTCTACTAAATTACATATTTCACAGTTAGGGGAAGGTGTTTTTTTCATAATAAATGCAAATTTTTTTAAAGGAAGTCTTAAACCTATTTTAATTAACATTCTACTTAACCTAACGTTGGTAAACCAAGGAACATGAGGAGGTTCACATTGCATTGTCCTATACCATACACCTTTTTCTTTGCATCGCTCGTCAAAGTGTTCTTTCCACAATCTACGTGTTTTTCTCTGTACGGTATTTATTTTCTCTGTAACTCTGGTAATATAAAAACTTCTGGTCCACTTGTGCAGGCATTTTTTGCTAAAATGTCAACCTCCTCATTTCCTCTTAACCCTATGTGAGACGGAACCCATTGCAATCTCAGAGTCATGTCACCGGGCAATGAGTGCAGTTTACCCAACACGGAATAAGCTAACGCTGTACCTCTGTTCCAGAGGTGCAGCGAGCCACATGTTGCAATGAACTCTTGCTGTCTGTAAAATGACAACCTTTTTGAGGTTTGAATTCACAGCATAAGAAATAGCCTCTGAAATTGCAAACAATTCCGCGACCATTACACAAATAGCAGACGTTATATTATAACAACTTATTTCTTTTTTTAATGGGTCAAAATATGCAGCTCTATATTGGTTTTCACTTTTGGATGCGTCAGTATATATTTTGTGCCAATTCCCATATTTTTGGTCTACTCTAGTAGCACCTTGTTTTGATATCAGTGGGGTGGTACAAATCTTTTGGACGGTCTACTAGATCTAAATTTGGTTTTATAATATCTTTCACATTTATGTTAGATACCCAAGTGCTTAAGCTATACATTTTAAGAGAGATTGAGGCAGAAACTTTTTCATGTCTGATGTCAGAGTAAATAGTCGCAAGTAGTGGTTCTTCTTTTTAGTCCAGTATCGACAACTAGATGATAAAGAAGTGATTCAAGGACTTCCACAGTTTTATTATGGGTCCATGACAGACATTTAATACAATATTTTAGAGCCAAGTAGGGACCTCCGTAAATATAAAGGGGATAAAGCTAACTCGGGCTCCATAACGTGGATTGGCGTAGTTCTTATAAATCCACCTATTACTCTTAACGCCTGATTTTGTAATTTATCCAATTTCGATACATGAGACTTAGCACTACAGTCATACAAAAAACATGCATAATCAAGCCTACTGCGAATTAATGCTATGTATAGTTTTCTTAAATGAGAGGGATGCACTCCCCAAGTCGGCCTGACAAAACCTTCAAAATATTTAGGTATTTTGGATATTTTATCGCTCATTTCATTAATATGACTACTACACAGTAAGGCTTTGTCCCAACCAAAAACCTAAGTATTTTATTTTGTCTACGAGGCATATTACATTATTCTTATATGTTAAATTAATGTGTCGTATTTTTCGACCTCTGGTAAACAAACAAGCTTGGTTTTGTTGTGCGAAATATCTAACCCAAGTTCTCCCAACTCAATTGCTATCTCGCTTAATGATATTTGCACACAAATAATGCTATCGCTTAAGTCACACGATTTTTTGTATAAAATAATATCGTCAGCATA
>JALPQI010014744.1:0-33150 GCA_025490895.1 Thaumatotibia leucotreta
GCTGGTGAAAATGGAGCTGTCCCGCGAAAGTTTTAGAGCAATGATTTTATTATGACTTTAAAAGTGGATTAACATAACAACAATGTGGAGACCGATTAACTATTGCTTTTAGTAGTGAAGCACCTTCAAAGGACGACCATATACAGGTGGTATTCGGAATTCCAACGTGGCCGTGTGTCTCTTGCGGATGACGTACGTGAGGGTCCGACCGAAAACGGCCGTTACCGATCAAAACATCGATGTTGTTCGCCAACTGATAAAGGAAGATAGGCATGTTACATATCGGGAGATTCGGGAGATTTTAGGCATTGGAATGAGTCAGGTACAAGTTATTTTACAACAAGAGTTGGGCGTGCGGAAGTTATTTTCCCGGTGGATTCCTCACTTGTTATCTGACGACCAGAAAACGGTACGTGTCAATTGGTGCCGCAAAACTTAAAAAGATTTAATGGAGGAAGCTCAAATGCCGTTTTAGTATTGTGTCAGGTGACGAATCATGGATTTACGCATATGAGCCTGAATCGAAAAACCAATCTCGAGTTTGGGTTTACGAAGACGAACCGAAGCCGACAAAAGTTGTTCGTTCTCGCAGCACGATCAAAAAAATGGTAGCCACGTTTGTCTCCAAATCGGGTCACGTGGCGGACTATCGCTCTTGAAGATCGAAGAACTGTCAATGCCGATTGGTATATAGGCGTTTGTTTACCGATTGTTTTTTGCTGAACTGCGAAAAACTAACCCTAACCGCCGTATAATACACCATGATAATGCCAGCCCTCACACCGCTCAGAAAACAGACGACTATTCTGAAGGGCGAAAACGTCCGAATTACTGGACCATCCTCCGTACAGCCCCGACCTAAGTCCCAACGATTTTTTTACTTTCCGGAAAATAAAGAATCGGTTGCGTGGTCAGCGTTTTCAGACCGCGGAAGAAGCAGTCGACGCTTATAAAATGGCCATTTTGTCAACCCCCACTTCAGACTTCAATAACTGTTTTAAAAACTGGTTTCAGAGAATGAAAAAGTGTATTAAACACAAAGGAGAATACTTTGAAAAACAATAAAAGTACTTTTATTTCATTAAAATGCGTATTTTTTTCCGATTCCCGAAACTTTCAGGGCAACCTACGTAAAGCCCAAGCCGAAGGCGCGGGCTTTACTTTCACACTCGCACAGCAAACGCACAGCACAAAGTTGATTCACCTAATTACATAAAATGTTGACAACTACATAAAAAGTGTAAAACATTTATAAATATTTCGCTATTTTAAGGTTTTTCTGAAAAACCGGTTCCGATCCCTGTCTCATCGATCGATATTATCGATTCGTCGATCATTTACGTCAGTTGCTCCGAAAGATCGACTCTCGCTTGCGCTCATTAGGCATTGGAATACCGCTTGATTAGAAAAACAATAGGTCAGGGCCGGCGCATCGCCCATGGTACCAGTGTTTTTCTCAGCTTGCCTTCATTAGGCTACATTTTAGTTTTTTGGGGAATAGCGGAACTGGACTATTTCATTAGCTAGATCTTTAATGAGGAAATCCTAGCCAGTTAATATATTGCTAAGGGATTTCACAGAGAAAAATTATTTGGAGGTCATAACATTTACGGCTATGCTCCATTTTAAGCATTCCATAAGAACATATACATATGTGTTTTAATCAGAGATCGGACAAATGTGCGTCATTGTTCGCAATAATATGGATATGACTCCAAAGCTGATTAAATGAATAATTAAACAAATTTAATAATTTCTTGAAAATTGATTTCGAAACTTCAAGGTGACGAAACTCAAAGGTTTACATAGTTACCGGTGACAAATAAGTAATTTTCTGAAAATTATTAAATGATTAATTATTTAATCAACTTTGGAGTATTGTCCATTATTATTGCGAACAATGACGCACATTTGTCCGATCTCTGGTTTTAATATAATGTAAAAATCTGCATCTCATTGCTTGGTTTCAATAAAAACCGATATTGATAAGATAATTGTTACACACTGTATAGACATACAAAATACAGGGTGATTAGTGTGTTAAGATGGTCTTTCTGAACAATGTTTCTCATGGGACCTATATGAACAAACGTACTTCTTATACGACTAGTAACGTTCGAGTTCATTAAAATGTATACATTTCTCCATACTAATTCCTCGCAAATGTGTTTGCATAATTATGAAACGAGACTGGAAGTTATGAACAGTTCCGCACCGGTCGGTATGATATCTGTAAATGTTATTCGTGGTATTCATATTTGTTCCATGGAAAACCTTATTCAGAAATACAATCTTACACGTTTTTCAGTTGGGATCACGACTCCGTAATTACCCTGTATGTTATAACATGTGACATGATTGACGTAAGGTCATGGGTCACACAATCAAACAGGTAATTCACATGGGTAACGCTATGTATATCAACGTACCATAAACTTATCGATGAAGGAAAACCAACCGTAAGTGGGCCAGGGCAGCAGCCTCGGTGAATAAACTTCCTCACCACACGTGTGACTTTATAAGTATAACCAACACAGTGAAATCAACATGACCCTTGTAGACTCATAAAGTTCACAAATAGTCGGTCAACTTGTTTTGGCGATGGAGGTACGTGAGGTTTAAAAATATATCCTTATTATTTTAACTTTTGGGATTGTTGACATCTCTTTTGCACTCCTGTAATACTCATATAACTGGTAGCATCCCCATATTCTATGGAGCTGACACATACAGATTCAGTTTATGTCCTCAATTATACTCTGTTTGGTTCGGTGTTTAAAAAAAGGTAAACAATCTTGCAGTATTTTTTATTGAAAAATGCATATAAAATCCAAATCCATCACCGTATTTCCTTGTTATATTATGTATGTATATTTGCTAAAACTTATTTTCTACTCGTAGTTTTACATAAAAATATACTGCAAGATTGTTTACCTTTTTTTAAACACCAAACCAAACAGAGTATAGCAATGTACAAGTTGCAGAGCATTCTCAAAATTGTAGGAATATACTCGGGAATTTCCGAGAATTTTTATGAGAATTTATACAAAAGTGTTATAAAGATTATTGTATTTCACAATTGAGTAAACAAGATATAAAATATACCTCAAAAGGCATGTGTACATGACGGTTTTGACATGATTAGATTGCTTGTAAAATTTAAATAGCTGAGAACATTCTCTACAGAAGTTTCGCAACTTAAGAAACTTCTCCTCGGTACATACATTGCTATCCTCAACTGAATTTAGTAGAACGTGGTAGTCCCCCTGAACTATACCAGTAATTGGAGTTCGAGGCCAACGAAACTACGACAGATGCGTTATTGTCAAATCTGTCAAAGTCTCTTATGTCATTGTCAAATAAAGTTTTCAGGTTTCCACAACCTTTTTGTTATTTAATTTATTTATTTAAAATAATTCCTAATAAAAACATTATATACCTCTGTAATGTTTTTACGCGTTTCTGATTAATATGGCTGTCACAACTAGGATTTTCTTAAAAACACGTAAATATCTATAAACTTTTCTTCTCTCTTAACTAACATTGATATGACAACATTTTCTTGTAAAGAACAAATTTCCAGTGAGCACAAACGACAGCGTGCCATATTTATTAAGACAGTATTTATAACATTTCACCCAGTATATTTCATTTGGAATTTAATTTTTTGATGATGGGATGTATAGCGAAGCTAAACATGGCTGAACCAAGTGGGTCACCTTGTTAACAACCTACGGAAGAAAACAAAACGTTAGATCTCTATGATAATTTAAATGGAGAACTATAGCACTGCCAAAGAAATTTGTAGGTCAAAGGAATATTACGAATACGAAATGTGAACATAAAGCACGCTACAATGTATTATTCTTCAATTTTCTAAACGTATGCAGAAATAGGGTTTTAATTTATGTGTAGTTAAATTGCTGTACCAAATGTTATTAACACCTGAGGTGATACCAATGCAATACCAACTTTGTTACTAATAATTGCGGATAATTCCGTTTTTATTACAATATCTTATATTTACCTGAAAATAAGTAAATAATATTGTTTCTATAAATTAACGAATTAAAATTACCAATAAATAAGATATCTCAACGTCTGTTTTTAGAAAATAAGGATTTACTATTGTATGAACATGTCATTGTTGTGGCAATATTTTCGTAGATTCTTTGGCCACGAACTCCAATTAGTGGTTTATGATATATTATATTGGTGCAGTATACTTAGCACATTCAAAAAAATTCAAAAAGGTATGATAGTATGTCGCCGCGAGATAGATTTTCCATCTTGTACTAACTACATGAATAAAAGAGGGGTGGATAGTCTATCTCGTGGCGACATAAATTGTCGCACTAATCCTGTGCTAAGCCTACAAGAACAGCAATAAAATCCGGTTATCATTTCCAGAGTTGACGGTTTTTATGATCAATCACTGAGTCGTAAAACCAAATACGGAAAACACTGTCATTGGTACGAGGTTGCTTTTCTCTGTCGTTAAGTGTAGGTATGTCATATCATATTGCGTGTTAGACGACAAAATCGTAAGTCGGCTTCTATCCGTACCACGAGTTGGCAAGCAAGAGCCAGTTTTGGGCTTGTCATCATCGATACTACACGATACGATACGATCATTTATTCATAAAAATATTGTTAATAAATTTTTCCTTATAATAATTGTACATGATTGTCAATAAATACTTAAAAACATCATCATTAGCCTGACTCAGTCCGCTGCTGGACATAGATAGCTCTCTCTTATTGGCACTGATCTCACCGCGAGCTACTGAGCTATGATATGAATATGAACTATGTACTATAAACACGAACAAAAGATACGCACTCCCATGAAAAAAAAAAGTGACACGGCGATACTCGCCCGGCGGTGATAGCTGATAGCTGGGCGAGTAATGAATATGGAGATTGACACATTAGGAGGGAAATGCCATAATCAGAATCACGACGCTGGGCAATAGGGTTGGCGATTGCAGTAGTATGTCTATGATGATGATGCCCGCCTTCCATCCGTCTTACGAGATCCACGGGAAGAGTTGGGGTGTTGACAAATGTATTTTTACAGCTGTCACGACGCGGTTGCGAACGCTTTTGTACTTACCTATAATATGTATTCATATTATGTGAGTAAACTTGAATACCTACTAAATATTGTATATGCACAGAAGGATCAATAACATTCGTCCTCATATATACATAAACAGTGTTTTTTGCTTTTATCATATACTTTTCGGGACCTAGAGGTGGCCCAGCGGTCATTGTCACAAAGACCGGTTGAAATTTTATTTAAAACTTACTTGACCGGTCTGACTTGCAACATTATTAAAATAAGAATTTTGGTACATTTGCATTTGAAAACATATTAAAATTCACACACCGTGGAAAAGGAATGGAGTTGTGTCATTTTCAGGGCTCGTCACCCAAACTGGATCCTATTTAGTACACTAAACGAAGGAAACTCAGAGGAAAAAACTTGTGTATAAGCGAATTTTGGCATAGTTGTAGGGAATGGTGTTTTAAACCACATACTAAAAATACTGGTGGTTATGGGTGGAGCTAACGGGGGGAGAGGGGTGTATTATTATTTTTAATTTTTCGTAAATAACTCGTAAACCGTGGCTTATAGCCGTGGCTTATTTTTTTGTAGATAATTTTATGTAGATTACTTATGTACTAGAACGTTTTTTGCTACAAGCCACGGTTTACGAGTTATTTACAAAAAATTAAAAATAGGGACCTTTACACCCTCTCCCCCCGTTAGCTCCACCCCTAACCACCAGTACTCTTAGTATGTGGTTTAAAACACCATTCCCTACAACTATACCAAATATCGCTTATACACGAGTTATTTCTCCCGATAGGCAACTTTTGGTCTTCGTTAGGTGGGCACTGAGATTTCTCCTATGCTTCTGTCTGTCTGTAACTAGACCATAGTAAAGAATTAAATAAATATATTGGGACATCTTACACAAATCGACTTAGTCCCACGGTAAGCTCAATTAAGGCTTGTGATGTGGGTACCAAGCGACGATATATATGTATAATAGATAGATACATATAGATACTTAAATACAACATAGACAGCCATGACCAAGGAACAAATGTTTGTGAAAAATAAATACACAAATAATGCCCTCGCCGGGATTCGAACCCGGAACCTCCAGCTTCGTGGGCAGGGTCACTACCAACATGGCTACGGAGGCTGACAAAGATACATAGTATTATAAACATTATTCCCTTAACTATATCTTGATAGCCAGACGTTGAAACGTTCACAGATCTATATTTGTTTACGTCTGTAACAACAAATACTAAGTAAACAAAAAAATAATTGCATTATTTCATATTCACGCATTTTTAGAACACAATCTTGATTTTATCACGAACTTAAAATCTTAAACCTTGAGTTCACATAGGTTTTTTTTAATTGTGTTTCATGATATGTGTCAAAGGCATCAGTTAGCCATAGGGTAAAATCACCAATAGATGAACAGTTAAGCAACTTTCCCAACTTTAAATATTTTTTTCTATGTGATGTAACTCATATTCATCAATGTTTATTTTTTGTATGATTCCGCATTTAATTGAGTTTAGAATAAGCTATTTTTGTGTCTCGTATTAAACTTTAGTAATTTAATAAAAATGATTATATTAAAAAAGGAGTCAAATTCCCCAGTAGTTGAACAAAGTGCCCTATCTCTGAACAATTTGACCCCAATAGATGAACCAGCATAATCGCAATATAGCGAGACCAATATATGAACGGCAAGACCCCAATAGATGAATAGAGCAAAGTAAAAACGTTCGTTTCTTAGATTAATTAATTGTATTTGACCTTCTTTTAATGAAATATAAGCACGGTGTATATTATGTAACAATCTGATCTCTAAGAACAAAAGTTTAACTTTTCCCAAGTTCAACCGTTCAATAAAATCAGTTGGTTCATGTTTCGGGCACTGTATTAACAAAATGAACGAACTAAAATTAATCGAATTCATTTATTGGAATCCGACCCAAAAGATGAACCAGCAAATTTTCCTAGTTCACGTTTTGGACAGCGATTCTTGAGTTGAACAATCCCATTTTCATACAAAAATAAATTACTTTAAAACGTGTTACATGAAAAAAGGCTCGTTCATCTTTTGGTCAAAAAATCATCTACAAAACTGATTGTAATTTTATGTTTAAATATTGCATGTAGCTATTTTATTATAATTTACACAAGCGTTTGAAAATACGAGCCTTTGCCCAAAAGTTGACCGTCGTTCATCTTTTGGCCCGAACACATAATATTGGAACCATAACTTGACCAGCAAATATCTCGTAAACTAAATAAAAAAAAAACGATTCTTTATAATATACACAATAGAGATATTAGTCTAAAATCTATACTGAAGTGAATCAAGGAAATAAAAGCCATATTCGATTTTTTACGTAATTAAAAGCTTAAATTTTTGAGGGCTTTTCTTAATAAGGATCCCATACAAAACGCGATTTTGGCGCAAAGCGCAAACTCGAAGGCCGCTCACTGCCGCGTGCGTGGCTTAACTGTCTGGTAATTTGCATGTGAGACACGATATAGTGTTGCCGCATGTGAGAAAAATACTCCCGGGCGTGGAAAATTATTCCTGATTTAATTATTTAGGTTTTTAGACCTATCAGTCAACTTCTGGGTGGCAGTCATCTATTGGTGCTTTTACCCTAGTTGTTTAATTTTTTTGTTTAATACTGACGAACGGGTATGTGTATGTACTCTTGGCTCGACTCAGTCCTTTTTTGTTAAGTTCTTAAATTCGTCCCTTTCTGCTTTCACCCATTCTTGATTTTCCATTTTCGTGTGAAGCCTATTTCATATTTGGTAAACTTCGTGCTTTTGCCATTTTCTTATTTTGGCTCATTCGTTATTCGTCACCATCTTTCGAACTAATTATCGTTCTGTAACAAGTATGTAGGTAGGAGCGTGCTAGGGTTCTCTGAAATTCAGTCGGAATAGACCTAATTCTTTTTTTTACTGACGAGACGACAGAAATAGTTATTTAACAATAGGTTACTTAACAATAAAGCACTAAATCTTAAATATATTACTTTTATCCCGGAAAACATGTTGATACAAAGTTTTTGGACTAAAATTATTTTTCTATAATGAGAACTGTTACCTATCGGCAAATGGGATCTCCCCAACTTCTTGCTAACTCGGCAGGCTTCGTGGGAACAGAGTCCTTGACTGGGAAACCCTACCGGACTTCTTGGTGTGGATTCTAAGCTATTGTCTGATGAGTAAAAAACGGTTTAAATGTTATATTTGTTAGTAATTATAAAAGGCCTTATCAGTGCGGATAATCTTGAACTCGCGGCCATATACGCGGGCGAGGAGATGATCAGTTAGTAGAGACGGTGGCGCGGCTGCGTACGCTTCGCGCATCGCTTTTTGCTAAAACCCGCGAAAACTAATGAAACTTAGACTTCAAGGGATTGTTTTTGGTTGTATTTGGTGTCTTCGGAATTTAATGGGTAAATTATTTTTACGGTAGTTCAGCAGGCTTTATGTTTTAAGCTTTTTACATAGGTGTTTAGATTTTTTTTTAGAAGTTGTGCTGAAATGTCTTCGTACTGAGCAATCGATCTGATAACAAAAATAGCTAAATAGGGATTATAATATTTCTAGGTACTTTACGCTTTTGTCTTAAAGGTCTGTTAAGAGTTTGAACTGAGTTGAACATAGTTAAGTATGTGTCTTTTGCTGACTGTACCATAATAACTATTTTAAACTAGGTACCTTAATGTTACATAATATTCGAATTAATTTATAAATTTCTTAATAGTTTGCGATTTGAAATATCAAATAGTAAATTCATTTGATAAAATTATGTTTTATTTCACCATATAATTAATATTATTATCACATTATCACATCACTACCAAAATTTTGTAAACCATTTCTACTAAATTAATAAACAATATTTTTTTTAATTTGTAGGTAAGCTAATTAGACTAAATAAATCAGAGTAGGTACCTTTATACAACATGTACAAAAATAAAAAAATATATCTAAGTTTGAGTAGGTATTACTCCAAATATATATTGAAATTATAATACTAAATACCGATTTATGTAGTTGAATTTTCCATAAGTATTGCTGCAAATATTTCACAACTTTCTACAATACCCTTGCCATCAGCCGATATACACATACAGCGTGTAATAGTAATACGGACGATAAATTAAACCAGCCCTAAATTAAGACCCGTCAGTTAATTACATATTGATGATTTTCTGACTTCTGTAAAACATTGTTACCTATGGCAACTTATTTCATTCGCTTTTGAAATTACCCGTTACCGAGCGCTTAATTAGAGTGTGTTGCATTGGTTATACACCGTGTTTTTATTGATTTCCGTTAAATTAAAAGGAAGCTTATTTAGGTCAAAAATAATCAATTTGTCTAAGAAACTAGTATCTTAACTCTTACTGTTATTGAGTAATTCAAAAAATAAGTTTAATGACTGAACAAGTGTATTTGCAGTGCAACCTTTATTACATCCTAATGAAACTTATTTTGACATGCCGTCAGTCACCTGAGATCTTATTCTTAAGGTTATCTCACACTTACCATTTCATTTATTATGTATGAAAACGAAAAAAAATTTTTTTTTTCGAATTCGATTAAAAGCAATATACCAGGTAGCTCCAATTAACGTACCAAGCAGCCTGTCAAAATTAACGGAATTAAAAAAAAACACGGTGTACACATACTTAATTTAGAGTTGGACTATTTTGTGTCGATATTTTTATAATTGTAATTCTAATTTAATTTTATCTACCTACATAATTAAAGGCTTTAACGGAAACAAAATTTAACATCAAAATTTTTGTGTTACAAAGCTACCATATAGTATGACTAACTTTGACTAAAATGACGCCCTATGTACTTACTTTTTTGCAATCGACTTTACTAACTTCCGTTAAAAGATTCCCCCGTATTAGATTTTACACCCTGTATAAGATATTAGTATGATATTAGTCTACCTCTTTTGGATCTTAATACGTTCGCCTCCAGTACTGTTTCACTAAGCGCTAATACTATGCCAGTACATTGTACTCTTATGCCAGAGACACAGCACTTGTGTCAAAAACGTTCGTATTTCTATGGCGCTGCATGGCATAGGAGGAAGAACTTGATTTATGCTAGTGGCATAAGAATAAGGTTGCTCTGATCACGTATATATGTCACTGGCATAGGAATTAGATTTTGTTGGTCACACACGCTGTGTCACCGGCGTCGAACGTGTTAATAAAGTCACCTGTGTCAATCAGTGCTAGAGCACTTTTTTGCTGACTTTACGTCTTAGAAAGCCCGTATTAGTCAACTGATAATTGCCGAGTTCGATTGTAATAAAATTGAACACTGATGAAGGAAAACATTTCAAGAAAATATTTCATTCGAGAAACGCGATAACAATACTTTTCAAGGCGGTGAGCTCGGTCGACGGTCACGTTTTTGCTCTAACACCAATACCAATAAAAATAAATATTTTTTATATTGTGAACACAGTAATAATTATGACAGTAACAATTTGAGACTTGTTGAGCAACGGTCCATGTAATGCTTATTACGACATTTTTTTTTATTTGAGATTTAAGCGCTCGAGAGGAAAAATAATATTATGTTTAGTTCATCCTATGTTTAAGTCATTTAGCCTGATTTTTATTAGACCGAGTTGTGCATTTTGTATGTAAGGTGGTTTGGTATTTTTTTTAAATCGAGAAGTAGAAATAAAATAGCACAAACAAATATCTAAATTAACATAACTTGTACCTACTTTATTTGGATTATTAAATTTAAAAAGAGGCCGAGGCATATAATAAATATGTAGGTATAGGCACGTCATATTTGTATAGGTCCGTCGGCACCAGTAATGGTCAAATACCCAATTTGTTTTAATTTTAAAGAAGCTAAGCGGTAGTCATTTGTTTTGCAACAGTCAATTTAAAACCGTAGCTAGGTTTTATGCCCGCTTTCCACTGAGAGCGGAGCGGACTCATTAATGGCTCCGTTTTACGTTAATCGCTCGCTAAGGACTAGTATTCAGTAGACGGCTGCGATTCACAGCAGCAGTGAATCCATTAATGACTCCGCTCCGCTCACATTGGAAAGCGGGCATTTTAGTACTGTGTCCATAAATTGGTGACTGTCAGCTAAAAGTGTCCAACATTGTTTCTACCATTCTACGTACCGTTTTCACGGAAAAGTGAATGTTTTCAAAATGTAACTCAAGGCATATTAGATAATTGTATGGGTACGCCTACCAGCCAATTGCCTTCTTTTACACATATACTCTAGAGTACTTAACATCGAAACGCGCGTCTGAGGCACTATTGAACTGTGTAGTTTTATCGTTTGCTGATTTTAGAATTAATTTTATGTCGAAAACCGAACAAAATTTGCCAAGACCGGTTTGCTAATGTATCCTATATCTTATCTAACAAGTGCCGTTGCCTTCATACAACATATGTTACCTTAGCCAGAACGACATGTCAAGTAGTCTAGCGAGATAACACGCAACAACTAAACTCACCAAGGATTACATTTACTACGGTTTATCTTACAGATATTTGCCTAAATCTTAATACAATGCTGTCCACTTATCGCATTTGCTATTGCGCGTTAAAGTGACATAGCTATACGTCATCATCATCATCAATCAGCCTATGATAGTCCACTGCTAGACGTAGGCCTCTCCTATTAACTATGCGTATAGACGGATTAGGAGGTAAATGCCCATAATCGCCACGCTGGGGCAAGCGGATTGGCGATCGCAGTAATGTGTCCACTATGATGACGCTGCTGCCCATCATCAATCTTTTATCAAATAATGGTCAGTGACACTTCAATCCCTTAGTCGACTCTTACGACACCCGGAGGAGGAGTTGGGGTGGTGACAAATTGTATGGTCGTGTGGTGACGGCAGTAAGCTATACTTATTTTCAAGATATTGCAAATACATTCGACAGTTTTGATTATTACTGTAGTGTCATCACTCATCAGCGTGCTTACCATGGGCTGTAAGAGTGTTAAGCTGCTTTGAAATCCATCCTGACAGCTGTCAGTTCAATACATTATCTTTCAACAATGTCACTTTTTGACACATAATGCATTGAAAGGCCAGCTGACAGGAATGTTAGGATTGACTTCATAGCGGTCGAGTAGATACTGTAGCGCCGTAAAGGTGCGTTTAAACCAAAAGAGCATTCGCTGTTCTAGCGCCCGTTCTACGAAATCAACCAATCACGTTTTGTGTACCGATCGAATTTCGTAGAGTGGGAGGTTAGAACGGCGAATGCTCTTTTAGTTTGAACGCACCTTTAATATAATGCAGAATTATAGGTAAATTCACTAAAGCTGGCACGAATGGAATGGATGAAATGAATGACATCCTATCATTGTGTGTATGCGGTCGTCCTATACCAACTTGTATCTATTGTCATTAAGACATCCACACATAGATACTTTCTGTCACTTACTCGATCCATTCGTGCCAGCTTTCGTGAATTTACCTATACTTTCAGGGTGCTTAGACAAGTTGCCAATCGTTAACGCGTAATCGTCAATCGTAAACGAAAGGCATTTTACTGTCTTTATCGCACTAATATGAAAGAGTGACAGAGAGGGCAAACTACGATACGCTACTAAGCGTTAGCGATTGGCAACTTGGCTAAGCATCCTGTTCATCCGACTCATATTCGCAAATTGATGATGATTAAACTCATGGTGGTAGTTCATGGTAACCTTACAGTCTTGTACAATTTTAGCTGACGAGAGAAGCACTTAGTGAATGAACATTCACACATTAAGGGTCAATTGCAAAAAAAATAGGCACATAGTTAAAGGCCTTTAATGAAAACAAAATTTAACCCCTTAATGGAATTGGCTAATTAAAAAAAAACGTGCGGTTTAGCCATTTCGTAGAGCAGAAAATTCTGTCTTAAAAAAATACAAAAAGAGGGTGGCGAACATTGCCAATTTAAGGGTTAACGTCTTATTTTTTGTGTTACGAATTTAACTTAATGTGTAACAAGTATTTTAGCAGGGAAAAAATGGCAGCAAATTACAAATTTCTATGAGCGATCATCAGTAGAGATCAACGTTTTTTAAACAAGCCGCCTTTACGCGATCGTGATTTTTGTTTCGATTAAGGCCTTAATTATGTAAGTTTTTTTTATAATTGACCCTTAATTGTTTCTCTATATGCAAACGATAATAATAGTAGAATTACTGTTGCAAAACAAATGCAAAACTCTTATGTAGTCCTCGTTATTTTAGAGAATTGGGAATGAATGCTTCTAAAGTCATTATCAGGGATCGGACAAATGTGCGTCATTGTTCGCAAAAATATGGACCTGGCACCAACTTTGATTGAATGAATAATTAAATGAATGATTTCTTGAAATTTGATTTTTTGGCTTTGAGGGGTCTATTCACAAAGGTTTTCATAGTTACCGGTGTCAAAAAGGTAATTTTCTGAAAATGATAATTATTCAATCAACTTTGGAGTCGTGTCCATATTACTGCGAACAATGACGCACATTTGTCCGATCTCTGGTCATTATCCAGTCGTCGTACAAATAAACTATAGCTTAAAACAATTGCCTATTGAAGGTTTCAATGTTCAAATGCAACAGAGTGTCCGACGCAGTGTCCATCAGTCGGAACTCTGCAATTTTCCCATCATGAGGCATTAGGGTTCTTGAGTGCTCATCATGCTATTTTTAGACAAGTACTGCAAATGGGTTCTAAGTGAATTGGAGTCCTGGGTGTTGATCGTCCACTAGCCATACCAGGATGCTTAGCCAAGTTGCCAATCGCTAGCGCTTAGTAGCGTATCGTAGTTTTCCCTCTCTGTCACTCTTTAATATTAGTGCGACAAAGACAGTTAGCTGCCTTTCGTTTACGATTGACGATTAAGCGTTAGCGATTGCCAACTTGGCTAAGCACCCTGGAGTTGGAAAATAAACATCCTTCCTTTAAAACCGAATCGGATCGCCACGTGACAAATATTGCATAGTGTGGGACCGCAAGATACTTGTGTATTAGTTTAAGGTTTTTTTTTCAAATACACAATTTATTTTTATTTTTATTTAACCTTTTGGACGCCAACGACTGATATATTGGCGCCGCAGGTTCAACGCCAAAGACCAATATATGTCTTGGTCCACAGAGCAATATACATACACCTACACGCACATGCGTGAACAAAATGAACGTAAAATTCAATTTCAGTTTTGACATTTTGTTCACTTGGCGTATGAGTGACACCTTTGGTATTTGACATGGCGTCAAAAAGGTTAAAGGTTACGTTAGTGTATACTCGATACGTACAATCGACAACACACCTGTGAACACAGGCAAAGTGCTAAAAATATGTAAACAGAACTTCATTGCCTGGACATAAAGGTGTGTATACATATTTCTGGCACTTTGTCTGTATCCACAGCTGTGTTGTCGATTGTACATTAGTCCATCATGCTCGCTCCAAACCACCAGTGCGAGCGTAATAGACTGCTGACATTTCTAGGCACAGTATGCTCGATTACATCTAGATATAACTGACATAATTAAATTTATAGTTACCTACATGATTCGGCGGCCAGGGTGCTATGACCCGGTGTAGGTTGCAGGAGTCCGCTGCATGCGGGTGGCACAGGACCGGTCATTGTGGCAATCTTTGGGGGAGGCCTATGTTCAGCAGTGGACGTCTTTCGGCTGATATGATGATGATGACGATGATGAATATGGATTATTACGAACTGTTGGAAGTAGGTACGATTGGCAATGACTTTCATAAAAGTGTCTAACTGCATGCTCAAATTCTTGCCAAGCGAACCCCAGACACATCAACGACCCATGATAAAAAAAAAACAGAATAATGAAAAAGGATAGGTAATTAATGTAATCAATTAATCATACTAAGAGTTTATCGTAGAACCTGTACGAACAGTCGTTAATTAGTACGATGTAACTGACATTTGGTGATAAAAAAAACGTAAGTATCTAATGTAAACTAGCGAAACGTATCTTTTAGGATGATTATTGAGATTTATAAGTCAAGGTTGTATTGAAAATTAGCGTGGATTATTGGCAAAAAGTTTTAATTGATTGGCTTATTATGCAGCTTCCTGTATATTAGCAAATTACCTACGTAAATAAACGCGAATGTTTGCAATACTATAGTAATTTTATCCCAGGGAGTAGCTATATGGCCTAGTGTTTATGATAATTATGATAAAAGTGTAGAAAGTGTTTTTTTTAACGAGTGTCCGTGATATTAAAATACAAAGTGAGTGTTTAAGTACTTTAAGTTGACATGACTTGGGGGGGTTCGAGGGGGTGACACGAATGTCATACAACATTTTATGATGCTTTAGGTAAAGATAAAAAAAAATGCCCATTCTGACAGTATTTGCTTACGAGTATCTGTCTAAGCGCCCTTAAAGTAAGCGTCAAAGTGGGTTGTTTTACTAAAAACGCTCACATTTCAGTATTTGAAGACGATTGAATTTGCACGTTTACTTGTCCAGTTGCTACTTTAATTATAATGCAAAATAAACTATAATCAAGTGTAGAAATACCGCCTATGAAGACTTCAAAAATAATAAATGTGTAAAATCGCACTCAAGAGGCTTTCTACACGCTTTTGGTCACAAACGAGTTACAATTACCCTGTGATCGAGTGTTATTGTAATTGCTGCTATTACCATAACAAAAACGTCGTCGGCCTTTGTTTTGGGAATTGACGATTTGCTTCATAATTAACTCGCACACGTCCCGCATGTTTAAGGCACTGGTCTCACCGCGAGCTACTATGCCACTACCGCCGGGCGAGGTGATAGCTGATAACTGCGCGAATACTGAACTGAATATACAAACGATACTCCTCCTGGAGTATGTGTGGCTACTCCCGCGTTTCCGCTACTGCAGCTGTGGCCGGGTCGCATCCCACAGGGTGGGACGGTCGTTGCACCGTCATTTGGGGACGGTGTTTAGAGGCTGTTGAATGACTGCGCGAATATCGCCGTGTCTCTGTTATTTACACGGGAGTGCGTATCTTTTGTTCGTATTTATGGCCGATTGTTTATAGCTTAGTAGCTCGCGGTGAGACCAGTGCCTAAGATATAGAAGTTGCGGTGGGGTACGATGAAACTGTTTATTTGAACCTTTTGACCTCCACAGTCGACCAGGGCCTGTCCATTAATCACGTCATACTGTATAGGGGAGGGGGGGTCAAGAAAAAATCACCAATTAATTATCATCATAGGGGAGGAGGGGTCATCGCCGTCATCGGACAAATCACGTGTAATTTTTTGTTACTCTCTACTGAACAGCATTATAGCTCTAGTAAAAAAAGTATACTTTTTTAAAACACGTTTTGAAAATATCACCAAATATCACCATGGGGGGTGGGCGGGTCTAAAATAGGCCAAAATAGTATGACGTGATTAATGGACAAGCCCCCATAGACGACAACGGAAAATCGTCTAATCGGAAAACTACGACACTGGCCGACAGCAACGCCAATGCTTACGCAGGGCGCCGTAAAGTTCAATTTCGTTTAAAAATCATGACTGTCTAGCTTCAATGTCACGACACATACATATATCGCTTCCCCCCTTGGCTGTTAAAAGTTGAATGGGGTAAGACAAAAATTCATCCTCTGAAGCAGAGCAGAAGGAAGACTTTTTGTCTTACAGCATTCAAAAACCTAACCGCAAAATTACCATCAGTTGACCGTGGCAGTGTTTACTAGTACCTACAACTAAATATGTACTTATAGGTACACGAGTTGGCAACGAGTATCCACAATCTACTCACAATACGCAAGTTCATGTTAGTAAATGTAGGGTTTATCATAATCACACATCGTAAAACGGCTTAGCAAACTAAAGGTTGCGCAGACGCCATTGTCGCTTATTTAATCCGTTTCAGGATTAGTGATGAAAAACTCGGATTAATTTCAAAGTAAGGTTTAGTTGGGTAAATGAAAACCAACATAAGGTAACGTTATTAGTAACCATACATTACGGCTTCTAAACTAGAGTGCCCAGGATTTTTTAAATCTTGGCCCGAAAGGGCTTTCCGGTGACGCTACGCTCCGATGAGAGAATTCAAAATACACAGGACGTTTGAAATTATATAATAATAATGTCGCAATAATGTCGATAAAAAAAAAACAAAAAGTATCCTAAAAAAATGATAAGTCAGTAAGTAGAAAAAAATACCTAAGTCTCGTCAGAATACTCGAGGTATTACAAATAAAGTTTAAATCTGTGTGCACGATTTTTTTAGTTTTTTTTTACTATCAACTAGGGACAGCTAACACTACTACTAAGATTACCTTTAGATTCCTTAAAAGATGAAAGTTAAGATTCCTCGTTACACCAATCCCACAAAGGTGGCGCAATTTAGCGATCAATTTAGCTTCAAACGATAGTATGGCATTATAAGCGAGTTTATCCTTTTTCATAGTTTTATTTCCTGTAAATATATTTTAGGCACCCAAACCATAACGAGATCTTTGACGTCGACTGTACCCTAATCATGACAATAGAGGTCTGCTCATATTTGCGAGTACTCTGTACGCTCTGATATGTTTAATAGTGACTGTACAGTCAAGTGCAAAAATAAGTATCGAAAGAATCCGTTCATAAATATGTTACGACGTGCTTATTACACAGAATTAGAGTGCACTGGGACATATTTTTGAACG
This sequence comes from Thaumatotibia leucotreta, assembly GCA_025490895.1. Taxonomy (NCBI): domain Eukaryota; kingdom Metazoa; phylum Arthropoda; class Insecta; order Lepidoptera; family Tortricidae; genus Thaumatotibia; species Thaumatotibia leucotreta. The sequence goes on from JALPQI010014744.1 coordinate 17,778, forward strand.
TTTTTGTATACCCCTTATTTTGTCTTTGACTGTACATACGTACACTTGTTAAGTTCACGCATATAATGTCATGCCTGGGTCACGGTTTGACCTTTATCCAAAATACTCAATTTGTAATAAATAAGCTTAACTAATGTAGAATTACTGGTTTTAATATACGATTTGAATGCAGTTTAAGATTAACTCTATCAATGCGAGGTCAGAGTTGATATTCACTAATTTATTAATAGTTAATTTGATGTTTGCGGATATAATTAGAATTACACTTATTTATTTTACGAGATCGGACAAATGGGCGTCATTGTTCGCAATAATAATATATGGACATGATTAATGTTAATATCACACTCGCGGTAGCATACGTAAGAATTCTAATGATACCTCGTACATTAGAATCAGTTGAAGCGATAATTATTTCTATGAGCACGTAAAAATTCACATACGTGAACTCTGAAAATACTAGGTACACTTCTTTTTTGGGCAGTCGTGAAAAAGCTAATTGCCGGCACTATAACAAAAAAAGTGAGAATATTGTAGGGTAAAAGCACCAATAGATGACTGCCACCCAGAAGTTGACTGATAGGTCTAAAAATGCAAATAATTAAATTAGGAATAATTTTACACGCCCGGGAGTATTTTTCTCACACGCAGCAGCACAATATCGCGTCTCCCATGCGATTTCCCAGACAATTAAGCCACGCACGAGGCAGTGAGCGGTCATCGAATTTGCGCTTCGCGCCAAAATCGCGTTTTATATGGGATCCTTATTAAGAATAGCCCTCAAAAATTTAAGCGAACAATTACGTAAAAAATCGAATATGGCTTTTATTTCCTTGATTCACTTCAGTATAGATTTTAGACTAATATCTCTAGTGTGTATATTATAAAGAATAATTTGTTTTTATTTATTTTATGAGATATTTGCTGGTCAAGTTATGGTTCCAATATTGTGTGTTCGGGCCAAAAGATGAACGACGGTCAACTTTTGGGCAAAGGCTCGTATTTTCAAAGGCTTGTGTAAATTATAATAAAATAGCTAGATGTAATATTTATATATAAAATTACAATCACTTTTGTAGTTGATTTTTAGACCAAAAGATGAACGACACTTTTTTCCTGTATCACGTTTTAAAGTAATTTATTTTTGTATGAAAACGGGATTGTTCAACTTAAGAATCGCTGTCCAAAACGTGAACTAGGAAAATTTACTGGTTCATCTTTTGGGTTGGATTCCAATAAATGAATTCGAATCAATTTAGTTCGTTCATTTCGTTGATGCGGTGTCCAAAACATGAACCAACTGATTTAATTAAACGGTTGAATTTGGGAAAAGTTAAACTTGGAGATCAGATTATTACACAATGTACACCGTGTTTACATTTCATCAAAAGAAGGTTTTTTAGGTTAAATACAATTAATTTATCTAAGAAACTAACGTTTTTACTATGCTCTATTCATCTATTGGAGTCTTTCCGTTCATATATTGGTCTCGCTATATTGCAATTATGCTGGTTCATCTATTGGGGTCAAATTGTTCAGTGATAGGGCACTTTGTTCAACTACTGGGAATTTTGACCCCTTTTTTAATATAATCATTTTTATAAAATTACTGAAGTTTAATACGAGGCACAAAAAAAACCTATTCTAAACTCAATTAAATGCGAAATCATATAAAAAAATAAAAATTGATGAGTATGAGTTACATCATATAGAAAAAAATATTCAAAGTTGGGAAAGTTGCTTAACTGTTCATCTATTGGTGATTTTACCCTATCTTAATTATATAATTATGAATCCATCAGCATTACTGACTCTGTAGTGATGGTACTCACCTCTTACGAATCATCCTGTATAATGCCTTCAATCATTTTCTTCAACGTAGGCACTACTTGCGAGTCCTATGGTCTACATGTTTTAAATAAAAAGCAAATGGGCTACAATTATCAATTTCATCATCATACAGACAATCGAGGGCTGTAAAAAACAAAGTCAAAGTGGTACTTTGAAGGACAAATTCAGAATAACACTTTTTTGGCTTGATATTATTCTTCGTTTAGTTTGTCTACTGATATACAAAACATGATTATTAAGAAACCACAACAATTCTGGTAAATTACATTATTTTTTGCATACAAAGGCCGTTTTAAAACACACAAAAACCTTAAATTGGAACATACTTAGTAAAACAGGCGCATGCATAACTATGGTAGGTATAAGGATATTTAAAAAAATCATAGAACGAGGACTATAAAGTCGTGAAAACTACACAATTACTAATGTTTCATGCAATTTTTACTAAATTCCTATAGACAACGCTGTATGGTCCTGTATTATTATTGTGTACAGTCGAGTGCATTAATATATAGACACATTTGTAAGGGATCAGTATGGAGAAGTGTATATATATTAATGCCCTTGACTGTACCTTACTGGTATGTACCAATTTTTGTAACACTTAGATACGTCTGCGAAAGAAACTAACAAATAAAATAACAATACAGGATGAAATAAAAATAGTGGCGATTCTGTATCGTATTCGTAGTAATATTTTTGGCATAAAAAGTTTTTGTACGTGGCCATACTGGCCTATTGTCCAAATAGGAACTGTTTTTTTCCCGTAAGTAAGTTTTTTTTTACTATTCAAACTTGGTTGGGTACCTTAAGGTAAAAGCGGTAAAATAGTCATTGTTCGATGCTGCACTAGTATACCTAAGATCCGACATGGACATTTGTATGGAATGATGCGTTCAGAGAATTTTAAAAACAGCATTTCATTATCTCGCTTCGGGCTAATTCTGTCTAATTATACGGATGCATAATCTTTTCAACCGCAACCTTCATTTAGCATGTGCCATGCAACACGGAACACGAGATGAGATAATTATTTTAAAATAATTATTTTTCTAGTTTTTATAGAGCAATTATCTCAGGCACGATTTTTTATTTTTTAATGTTTGACCTGTCTTCTTGGGTCTCTATATGCTCCCACGTACGTTCTTTGAGAACGATGAGGTAGTAGTCCATTATATTACGGAAAAAAAGTTCACATTCGGATACCAGCACCAAATTTTAGTATGTTGTTAAATATGTTATTTTGTATCCAAAACTGCCAGGAGACACTCTCTCAAAGGTCAAGGTCACCAGTAATGACGTCATCAAAATGCCTAGTGCCTGATTTCAAAAAGCGCTTATTTGTTCCTCAACCGCCCAACGTATACCATTGTGTCTGATATCAATAGAAAGGCCATTAAATATTCTCTAACTTTGTCTTTTCTTGTTATAGCGTACATCTATAAATAAAAAAAATATCGTTGAAAGAATAAAAATATTTTTTTACTCTTTTCGTACAATGTACATTTCATCAGGAAACAAGCGGTATTAGCAAAAAATATTGTTCTACATAAATGTAGCCAAACTATTATCCTAAAATATACAGTTTAAATCATCGAAATCGGTTGAAAATAAACAAAGTTATGCCATTTTCTATATTCCGCGGCAAACGCCATACACACGACATCCGCCCGCCCGCCAGTTCGAAAATGTAAATTGCACCCAAACTATGCAATTGATTTATACTAATAAGATATGAACTAAAAGCCAATTAATTATACAAATACTAGTTGTTTTAAAAATACTATTATTATTAAAATAAAATACATAATTTAAGAAAAAACCAAATTAAAAGACATAGGTACTTAGAGTAAGGTAGAAAAAAGGTAACAAATTAATAATAATAACTTCTAACTATCAATAAAATAATATTATGTATATATTTCAAGGTTTTATTCGGAACAGTAAATTCTGGAGCAAGTTCCTTCACAAACACAAAGAAGAGTGCAATTTAAAACGTTTTTTACGCATACGCCACCGTGGACAAGGCACAAGTTCTTTGCAACTTGCAGTTACATCAGGAATCGTTTTCTACAACTGGAATATAGACAAATACTTTCTCTTATTTTTTCCAGCTCCAATCGCAGGGATCAATTTTCTTGGGGATAGGGCAAGGCACTTCGTCCATATCTTCGTTTGTTTGTAGAATGGTCCGCTTCAGATTTTGAGTCAGTTTCAGTGCATCTTTAGTTGGTGAGATCATAAATTAAGGTGAGATGCGTTGGATAGCTTTATATTTATATGAAAACATTTCGTCTGCCTATAATTAATTGTTATATCATTTGTAGTCTCTCCGGACATTCGTCATCCAAGTGGTGGACGGTCTTCCTCTTTCCCTCTCTCCAGTAGCCATGGACAGATATTTTATCACGACATGACTATCCGGTCGGCGAAGGACGTGACCTTACTATCTTAGCTTATTTTTACAACCTTGAAACTCCTCTTTACATGCTTGTTGTGAACTCTGGCCGTGAGCGTGAATCCTCCTGCCCATCGTAGCAGACGAAGTATGCGATTAGAAGCAATCCCAGATATTTCAGCAATGGATGGATCGCTTAAAAAAATAATCAAACTTACCTACAGGCAAAGTTTCTTCACACAAGCTAACAATATGAAGCACGATACTGAGCACGGAAATCGTTTTCCAGGGCAAGCAGCTTACATCAGTTCGTAACAGCAGAATTGTTTCTAAATTCAACTAATAATTTATAGTTAGCTGTAGTAAGAATAACAAGCAAATTGCTAATTTTAATAATTAGTAGGTTAATGAATATTCCGTTAGAATGACAACTGTAATATGTACATATAAAGTTAAAGTCCTCACTTCTTCCTCCGTGACTATGCTCTCGTCTTCACGCGAACAAGCCTATGCCAGAATATTATTTTACACACAGTCGCCGCTGAAACAAATAACCACCATACGTGAGGGCGAGGGTTTTTTTAGAGGGACGGAAACATTGATGTTTAGAGTTGTTTGCCCTGGAAAGGACTTACATGCTCTCGATACACAATGATAAGATCGTTAGCTTGTTTGAAGAGACTTTGCCTCTAAGTTTGATTAATTTCTTATGCGATCCGTCCATTGCTGATATGTCTCTGATTGCTTCTCATCGCATGTAATGTTATGTTTTGGCCGGAATCGAGTGGGCTGTCGAGTATCTGGTGTGCTCATTCATCCCTTTCCCGTTGCTGGAGCTGTAGGTTAATGTCACGGCTGCGTTAACCCATTATTTCTTTCTAGTCTCCTTGTCTTTTTTCAGAACCGTAGAATATCCCTGAGCGACCCCATTCTTTCTCTTGCAACCTATCCCTGCCAAACACATAATGCCGCTGCGTATCTACATAACGCATTCTACCAGAACATGCTGACTAGTTTCGTCTCTCCCGTAATGTAAACAGGCTGCTTAATTACTTATTCCCATCACCTTAAGATGCCTGTTGAGGGTGTTGTTTCTCGAAATAATTCCGATCAACATCCTCAAGTCAATTTTTTCCAACTAAGTATCGGGTTCTCCTCACGTTATTTTAGCTTGCCTGAAAGTGTTTTCCTCTTTTCACTCTCTCTCCGCTTCTATTTCTTTCAGTTTACTCAATACTCTATCACATACATCGTATGCTAAGATAGACAGGCATAGACACGCTCAAGGACTGCGTTCGTCACTTATGTAACGTAAGTTCAAGATTGTAAAAATAAGCTAAGATGGTAAGGTCACGTCCTTCGCCGACCGGACAGTCATGTCGTGATAAAAGTTATCTGTCCATGGCTACTGGAAAGAGGGAAAGAGGAAGACCGTCCACCACTTGGATGACGAATGTCCAGAGAGACTACAATCGTATGCTAAGATAGACAGGCATAGACACGCTCAAGGACTGCGTTCGCCACTTATGTAACGTAAGTTCAAGATTGTAAAAATAAGCTAAGATGGTAAGGTCACGTCCTTCGCCGACCGGACAGTCATGTCGTGATAAAAGTTATCTGTCCATGGCTACTGGAAAGAGGGAAAGAGGAAGACCGTCCACCACTTGGATGACGAATGTCCAGAGAGACTACAATTGATATAACAATTAATTATAGCAAGACGGAATGTTTTCATATAAAAATAAAGCTAACTAAATAGCGGTAAAAACTTTATGTTCACATAATACCTTGCAAACTGTGTGGAAGCAATAAACGATTGAGTATTGAGTATTGAAAGCATCTCACCAACTAAACATGCACTGAAACTGACTCAACATCTAAAGCGGACCATGCTACAAACAAACGAAGATATGGACGAAGTGCCTTGCCTTATCTCGGTCATTCTCCAGGCGTGCATTTTTACATGTCTTCGCTCTTTAAAAATATTAAACTATAAGTTTTATCATATATTATATTTTTTGAGCATAGACTGTATTCGTTTTCAGCTGTACATGAATTTTCATGTACGTATATTAAACACAAAGGGTAGAAAAAAATACTTAAAGGGTAATTCTCCTAATTCACACGTCGCGTCCCACTACCCGATTCACTAACATATTAATTTCTCCTTACCATATACATGAAGAAACGCCACCTAAAGCTAGTTCTTTGAACAAAACAAAATACCTTTTAATGGTAAAAAAATATCAAATGAATAAAGTACTATATGACTAAGATATCAACGATCAACACTTTGTCTCGAAACCTATCCTAATTGACGCGTCACATCTAGTCATTGTCATACGAGCACTCTGAACGTAGGTACGGACCTCACTATCGCATTTCGGTCTAGCCCACAGTCGTGTCCAGAGTCCTGTGTGGGATGGTCGTGAAAGTTGTGTTCCGGAAGGAGACTATGAATCTATGTCTCTAATTCACGCGGCTTGGTTCACAAAATTTCTAATTAACACGTTCACATTTTAAAATTCAACTAGTATCGCTATTGCGCCGAGAATTACAGTATACATTAAAAATCGCATTGTTCAATACATATTACATTCTGTAGTATATTGCATGTACAAATAACAAGATATTTTTTATTTTTCAAGAAAACCTAAATAACGCGTCTAATTCACACGTCAAAAATGAACGCGTTAATTAGAAATTGGTAATACAATATATGGAATAAGTGATATCTATCGATAAAAACTCACTACTTATATCTACGTAAATAATGTTTTCTGGAATATGGAATGAAATGTCAGTTTGTAACTTTTTTTTTCTAATTCACACGTCAAGCAAAATCTAAAATATTATAATTAACGCGTCGTTTTCATAATTCCCGCGCCCTCCAAAAGTGTAATGTTCTAATTAACACGTCCTTTTTCTAATTCACACGTCACATAAATTTTAATTGTTTTTTAAATAATTATCCTTTCATAATTATTAAGTGACGCATAGATATTTAAGTTTCTACGATCAATATGTTACTATGTTTGTAAAGATATTCATTGAAAAGTAAGTAGAAAAAAAGCGACGTGTTAATTAGGATTATAGCACAAATCTGGAGAATGACCGATCTACAAGAAAATTGATCCCTGCGATTGGAGCTGGAAAAAAGAAGAGAAAGTATTTGTCTATATTCCAGTTCCATTATGGAAAACGATTCCTGATGCAAGTGCAAGTTGCAAAAAACCCGTGCCTTGTCCACGTTGCGTATGCGTAATAAACGTTTTAAATTGCACTCTTCTTCGTGTATGTGAAGGAACTTGCTCCAGAATGTAAGGTAATAATTTGCTGTTCAGAATAAAACCTTGAAATATATACATAATATTCTTTCATTGATAGTTATAAGTTATTATTATTCATTTGTTACCTTTTTTTATCTTACTCTAAGAACCTACGTCTTTTAATTTAGTTTTTTTCTTAAATTATGTTTTTTTTTTTCAATAACAACAGTCTTTTTAAAACAACTACTATTTGTATATTTAATTGGCTTATAGTTCATATCTTATCAGTATATATCAATTGCAAAGTTTGGGTGCAATTTACATTTTCGAACTAGTGGGCAGGCGGATGGCGAATGTATGACGTGTGCCGTGGAATATAGAAAATGACATAGCTTTCTTCATTTTCAATCGATTTCGATGATTTAAACTGTATATTTTCGAATAATAAATTGGCTACATTTCCGTAGAACAATATTTTTTTCTAATACCGCTTGTTTCCTGATGAAATGTGCAGTGTACGAAAAGAGTAAAAAAATATTTTTATTCTTTCAACGATATTTTTTTTATTCCTAGATGTACGCTATAACACAAAAAGACAAAGTTAGAGCATATTTAATGACCTTTCAATTGATACCACACACGATGGTGTACGTTGGGCAGTTGAGGAACAAATAAGCGCTTTTCGAAATTAGGCAACAGCCATTTTGATGACGTCATTACTGGTGACCTTGACCTTTGAGAGAGTGTCTCCCGGCAGTTTTGGATACAGAATGACATATTTAACAACATACTAAAATTTGGTGCTGGTATCCGAATGTGAACTTTTCCCATACATAGGTTGCCGTAATATAATGGACTATAGTACTTAGCAACAAACAAGCAGCTCCTACCAATCCTATACAACGCAATGTAACGTATGTGTAACAGTATGAATATTTAAAAAAAAATGAAATAAAAAAATGTTCATGTTCTGATTTGAAACATACATAACATAGTATTATGTAGTGTTTGAGACTTCCTTTTAGGTAAAGCAACCTGTCAGGATACCCCACTATTCCATAGCTTTTGGGGGTGCAGAGAAATTAAAATCTATATATTATTATTTAGGTGAACCTATTCTGGAAATATTAGGAAAATAAAGATCTTGCAATTCTAAGCAGATAATTATAATATCAATATGAAACTCCTAAAGTTTACAAAAGACGAGTCGGAGGTGTTGTTTTTTTTAACTGCTAAAGTAGCAGATATCATTCTGCTACTTTAGCAGATCTGTTTGATATCATCTAATGGGTCACTACTCACTATAAGTACCTAATTAAATTAGTATTCACATTTTTTTACCTATTCTTATACCTGGAATGTTAACAAAGATAAATATAGGTAACTTACCTACGTAAAACATCAATGTAGATAAAAAATTTAGGACTTAGAATATGGACAATGAACAGTACACTGGTTATTAGATATTGACTTATAAAGCATAAATACATATAGGTACCTAATCGTAAAAAATAACCAAGCAAGATACGTGACCACGGTGCATATAAATATTACTAAGTCATGTTATAACAAAGTAGTAGGGTATGTTATAAAAACTAATGGGAAAAACACCGTGGGAGTAATTTAGGATTTAATTATTAGTTTGTTAAAGTCATGACATTCAATTACGATAATTTACGCTTGGAGACCTTGTACATCTCCAAACGTGCATTATATAATGTTATTATTATATACCTATTCGGAGAGAAACCTTATTTCTCTATAAATTATTACTTATAAATGTTGTGACTTTTAGAGACTTTACATCTCTTGTTATTATTATTATATTTCAATTTGTTTAAAATCAATTTTATGTTTTTTTTTTAATGCATGTTAGTTGTAAGATGTACCATCATTGTTTGAAAAAATTATTCCCGCCAAGTTTCTTACCGGTTCTTCTTGGGTCAGCGGTGTAGGGTTCGAACCGGAAGTAGTTTTCATATCTAGACGATTCAAAAGAGTTTGTTGCTATTCCAATTTGAATAAAGAATTATTTGACTTTGACTTTGACTTTAATATGTTTTACTACCTGTGGGTACTTAAACACCTAGCTGTTTAGTAAACACTCGCTTGTCATATTTTTATCGGCAGTTCGAGCGGGCATATTTTATTATTATAATAATTATGGAAATATTGTACTCCTAGATAGTTCTACAGATCGAATAGTATAATCGTTCAAAGCGATCAGTAAGATACTCAAACTTCGTTAAAGTGAAAGTTAGCTAATACATTGTTGTGAAATATTTTCCTGTTTATTCACATTTGTTTAGTATTTAGGTAAGTAACAATTAGCCAGTCCTTCCATGGTAGAAGTAGTAATAATTTTGAATTGAATGATGAAATTTAAATATAACCAAAAGCAATCCCAATCTATAACTTTTATAAGTGCAGCCAAAACTTCCTGGAGAAAACAAAAATTTACCAGTGATTTAAAAATGAAAGCTTTCTAATTCTTTCGAACAATAAACTAAAGCACGATGTGTGAAGTGAAAAAGAACAGCGTGTCGAAGGTGGAGAAGGGAGAAAAGAGCGTACTGCCAAAGCCGGGGGAAACATGGCGGATCGTGAAGAATGTGGTCATCATCAGCGTGGCGTTCATGCTGCACTTCACTGCTTACAGTGTAAGTTATAATTCTAAGTTAGACTGAATTGTAACTGTAGAGAAGGCCAGCGTGATGAAGGTGAAGGGTGGAAAGAGCGCACTGCCAAAGCCGGGAGAAACATGGCGGATCGTGAAGAATGTGGTCATCATCAGTGTGGCGTTCATGCTGCATTTTACCGCTTACAGTGTAAGTTATAATAGTTACAATTCTAAGTTAGACTGACGTGAAAGCGTGTCGAAGGTTGAGAAGCGCGAAAAGGCGGATAGTGAAGAATGTGGTCATCATTTTAATAAAGTAGGTACCTAGGTATCTATGTACCTACTCATCTAGTTAAACTTTATTGCACATAAGTAAAATTTAATGTACAAAGGGCGAACTTAATGCCATGAGGCAATCGCTCCCAGTCAACCTTAAAGGCCCGTCCACGACATTGGTTTAGCTAAGGCGACCAGCGGCGAGCGAATCCATGAGTTGGAGCGGGATGCCGATATGGGTACGAGAGGGAACACGTATGGTTTTCCGCTAAGCCGGTCGCCTTAGACCAATGTCGTGGTGGCGGCGTCAGACAAAGCAGAGAGATTGTTGGCGGTGCTAACATCTAAAGGTGCATGCAGACCAAAAGAGCATTCACTGTTTTATCCCCCTACTCTACGAAATTCGATCGTTACACGAAACGTGATTCGTTGATTTCGTGGAGTGGAGGATAGAACAGCCAATGCTCTTTTAGTCTGCATGCACCTTAAAGGTGTATTCAAACCAAGCGAGCATTCGCTATTCTATACCCCCACTCTACGAAATTCGATCGTTACACAAAACGTGATTCGTTGATTTCGTAGAGTGGGGGATAGAATAACGAATGCTCGTTTGATCTGAATAATATAAAAAACCTGTGTCGATCAAAAACAATTTGTCAAGCGTGTAACACCAGAGACGTAGACCGAATATCCGAATTATAAGAATAGTGTACTTAGTTACCGTCATTCATTTCCAAGCCTAATTAGATTATGTTATGATGCTTATTGTACACTTTGCACTAGTGTAGATTTAGCGATTCTGACGGAAGATCAGCGCTGTGGACTCTCGAGTCTACAGCACGTATGCTGAGTCAGCGCCAGTTCTATACCACGACACATGACTCTTGCGCAAATAAACTATAGGTTAACTTAATTCATAAGTTTCAATGTTATGTATTTATTTTGTTTAGTTTTTGTTTTCCTTTTTTGTGTTTGTATCACTGCGAATTTAAGTTGTGGTTTGAATAAAGTTTTTATCTATCTATATATCTATCTTATGATATGATTTCAGGGAGCAGCCAACCTTCAGAGCTCCATCAACGCCGAGGCGGGCCTGGGCACCGCGTCCCTGGCGGCCGTTTATGCTGGTCTCATCTTCTCCAATATCTTCCTGCCAGTTCCTGTTATCAAGTGAGTGTCAATAAATAGCAACTCGAGACTTCAATAAAACTACGGGATGCTTAGCCAAGTTGCCAATCGCTAACGCTTAGTAGCGTATCGTAATTTCCCCTCTCTGTCATTCTTTCATATTAGTGCGACAAAGACAGTTTGCGATTGACTGAATTGTGCGGTGTAGGTGGAGTAAATAATACCAACGTAGTCGGTTAAATACTGAACATTTATTTAGGGAAAATAGGGTTTTTATAGTAGTAAATGACACGTCATATCACATGCGTGACATTTATCTTATCGGAAAGTTTACAGTGAGGGGTGAGTGTTGGTTGTTTACACCAACTTACATATATGGAAGTAATCTGATATGCCTTTGTGATTAATTAAATATATTTTCTTTTTTCTAAATGTCATGTGACGTCACGTCACATGACACCTACACTACATGACGATTAAGCATTAGCAATTGGCAACTTGGCTAAGCACTCTGGGCCAGGGATCGGAAACCGTTATTATTTTCAAACCGTTACCATACGTCAACCCCAAACCATAATCATAAAGTTTTTGTTCTCATTAACCGATACTTCTTAATGTTCTTTGACGGAACGCTTAATGGCCGATTCTGTTCTCAACGAACGGAATAATAACGGTTTTCCTAATTCTGTTGTAAGAGATGAACTGTCATGTCATGTTCTTCTTATAAAGTTTCCGTTACGGTTAATGTTCTTTCAAACGTTTTTGGCCGCGAACGCTACGTTTAGTGTTCTTGGGAACGGAATAATAGTGGTTTTCCTGTCAAAATTGATTTGAACAAATAGACAATCACATGTGGTGCCTATTCTCCGATTAATCGAGATTGAATGTCGTATGGTTTGTATAAGGAAAACGTATTGAAATGACGTTTCGTGTCGTTTACTATTTTAATATTTATGGATACTGGAATAGAGACCCACTAGAAATTTAAAATCTGTTCTAAATTTAAACGCATAACCGAACGTAGTTAAGGAAAAAGGACGCAATACACTACAATCTGCCAATTTGTTTTAAATCCTATGTCAAAAGGAAAAGCCATCAATTTAAGTGACAAAGTGGCACCTTTCCGTTCACCTTTTCACCGCCACGTCAAAAAATAAAAGCGAGCAACACACGCCAAGCAACAAATTGCATGTAAACAACTAACTCAACAAAGTAAGTATCAACTTCGTAGTGTTAAACGAACATATGTTTTATCAGTTATATCAATTCATTGGCGGCGAAAAAATGTCCTTACCTACTGTTATCAGGAGGTAATGTTATGATTACAGGCACGTTAATTCCTATAGCAAGGCTAGCATATCTTGTGTTTAACATCAACTTGCCGCCACACTTCTCTTTTTAATCTATACAATTGAAATAAGACGCGTAGCTGCGAGTTGCTTCTTAATTCAGAGTTTGCAATTTGTCACCAACCTCTTTTGAGAAACTGAACTTGCTTTTCAAAAGAGGTCGATAGATCTGAGTCCGTAGCTATGTTAGCTAACGTGCCAATTAGTGATTTTATTCTCTTTGGTGCCAATCGCTACGTTACGCTGAGCAGGTAGTGTATCGTAGTTTTCTCTCTGTCACTCTTTCTTATTGGTGTGACGAAGACAGTTGAGTTTCGTTCGCGACTGAATGTTAGCGATTGGCATATTGGCTACACAACCTGTTCATATAATCATTTCATCGCCAACACAGTTAACTAATGTGTCTTGATGTTTTATGAATAAGGCAATTGGACTGGATGCGTGTAAGAGTTACGAATAAATGCAAAGTCATTTGCAGACACCAATAAACTAACATGTTTTACCACAAAAATCAACTATATTCCAAATAGCTGACTCGTGAGACTGGTGACTTGCTTCAACCTTTTCAACGCCACGTAAAACTATAAAAGCTAAATTTGAACTTTACGCACGTGCATAGTTACATATTATTTTGTGGATGGTGACTTACAAATAGTCTTTGGCGTTGAAACTCTCTTGTTAATCAGTACCTACCAATATATTAGTCATTGTCCAATCTAATTGAAACCTTGTGGACGGCGATAACGGTTATGTTGGTAACACTGTTTCAACGCCAAAGACCGATATACAAGTCACAGATCAATAGAGACCTAGTTGCACTTGCTTATAGTTTTTGACAAATTCCTTTGTGACACTTTGGTGGCGTGGATGGAGTGACAGCTGTTGTTTTTGCCGTGGCATTGAAAAGGTTAGTGTTATGATGAGGTAAAAATTGTATTGACAGCGGTATCGTCATGGTTCGTCTCAGTAAACTTAGCACAGGATCAGTGCGACAATATGTCGCCGCGAGATAGATTATCCATCTCCCTTTTATTCATATTGTTGGTAAAAGATAGAAAATCTATACATGTAGCGATAACATACTGACATAGCAATCATGTGCTAAGCGTACAGTATAGTTCGAGAAATATAAATTGAACGTTTATTTTTACTATAATGTAGGTAGAAAGTTACCAATTTATATTTCACGAACTGTACTCTCAGTCGTCGTATGTCAAGTTCTTAAATTGATGCCGTTCTGATTGTGTCACTATTTTTTTATAGTTAGCATATAGTATAGCAAGATAGTAGTTAGAGCAACACACCCAAAGAAGATGTTGACGAAGGCTTAAATGAGCAATATGAAATAGACAATACAACAAATTACCAAAGTTGATATAGTTGACCCCAGTTCTGTTAAAATGTCGAATCAAGAATGGGTGACAAAGACAGATCGGGACCAATTCAAGATTTTAAGAAAAAACAATTGAGACGTCACTGAAAATAAAACTAAGGCTGCGTTTCACCAAACTTTTATTCGAAGAATAACGCTTTCTCTCAGATATATATATATATATATATATATATATATATACAGGGTGGTCCAAACCTTGACGTCAAAATTTTTTTTTTTAGATTCCTCACGTCATGAGCTATCAGAATATACCCCATGTATGTTAGCCGATTTTTTGTAGTTTCCGAGTTATGAATTTTTGAAAAAAATTTTTTGAGAAATTCTGAAATTAAGAAATTTATTAATAAAAAAAAACTGTTGGGTTTTTGAACTAGTTTCTTTTTGTAAAAGTATTACTAAAAATATAGCATTTACTGACAAAAAAATTAGCGTCCTCACTTTGATACAAGTAGGATAAAAAATACCAAATTCAAAATTTTACGCTAAAAACGCATCAAAATAGCATTAATGTACGTAAATAAAAAAAATAAAACATATTCCATGGATTTTTGGTAATTTAAAGACTGCCCTAGACCTTAAACCTTCGTAAAAGCAAAAAAAAAGTGATACTTAATAATGAGGATTTTTCGGAGTAGTCGGTCAAATAAACTTAAAAAAAACTTCTAAATTTTTTATTTATAAATAAGTAAAGTGAAATTTCGTCTGTTTTGTTGTTCTGATCAATAAACAAAGACAGAAAATACCTCGAAAACTCAATTTGTGTAGTTATTCAAGTCATTTTTTACTACTTTAAAATTTTAAGCTTTTTTAAGTTTATTTGACCGACTACTCCGAAAAATCCTCATTATTAAGTATCACTTTTTTTTTGCTTTTACGAAGGTTTAAGGTCTAGGGCAGTCTTTACATTACCAAAAATCCTTGGGATATGTTTAATTTTTTTTATTTACGTACATTAATGCTATTTTGATGCACTTTTAACGTAAAATTTTGAATTTGGTATTTTTTATCCTACTTGTTTTAAAGTGAGGACGCTAATTTTTTTGTCAGTAAATGCTTTATTTGTAGTAATACTTTTACAAAAAGAAAATA